>JAOBYJ020627966.1:0-13463 GCA_025403565.2 Palythoa heliodiscus | reverse complement strand
CTTGGGCCATAAGAATGGAAAAAAACTCGGGTCCGTAACTTACGGTACGGACCTCGCACTCGGTTAATAAGAGGTATTTATATATTCTTTCTTTCTTCACCGAGGGTGTATCCTGATGATGACAACCAGTCCAAAACGTTTGGACCATTTCTAAACCTCAAACTTTTAAAGCCTTTTAATGTTTCTTACATTACAAATTTATTGACACTCAATATGTTACAAAATACACGAAGTCGATGTCAGGGGCAAATTGAAATTTGATAAAAGAAGGACACCTGCACGTGAAAATGGAATAAAATAAACCTCATTTATCACCTGGTGCTGTAGGACCATTGCTTGTTTGAGGTTTTCCTCAGCTTCGGCGAACTGTTTTTGCTTTATTTGAAGTCTTCCCAGAGCTAAATAGTACTCAGCATTTGGTGCTCCATTTGATGCAACCAGTTCGTGCGCTAAAGCACTTTCTGCCATCTGGGAAAAAGGACGTGTACTAAATTAAACATAGAGTAAATTTTTTTATTTAACAACTCTAAAGTTTTATCAACAATTTTATGAGCCTGAAAATAAATAATATGAAATATCATTTGTCTAAGAGTGCCGCAAGATTCTTCAACCCGATAGGATCCTCATAAAGTTACAATACAATATAATAAGTTAAAAAATAAAACTTTTGCTACTTTAAAGTTTCACGCTCTTAGCGATCATCAGGCATCTAATTAAAACTCTAAGATTTGTGTCTATAAGAACAGGGGCTGGGATATGGTAATTAAGTTATTCTTCTGTTGAAGTTAGACAGATAAAAGCGATTCTCATGGCGGCATTTTGAAATTAGTTCTGGTCTTTTGTTCAGGACTGATGGGTTGGAGGCGTTGGAAATAATAGAGTTTATCAGATAGACAGAGATTGCAGCGTTTCGATTCATTAGAATATGCTTTCGCTCGAGCAGCAGTTGACCATTTAATTTCGTACGTCTTTTCATTGTCCTTTAAGTTCCAGATAAATTTAGAGAGCTCGGTGTTGGTGCGGCGTTTGTCATGTCTGAATGATTGTGTGTGACCATTGCACCGTTGCTTGAAGGTGTTTTCTGTTAGACCAAAATAATTATTTTCTCTGTCGGCCTTCTATACAACACTCTTGGGGAGGCACAGTTGCATTTCTTTCTTCCTCAATTGGTCTTGCTGCTAGTTCTGTTTTGTTGTGCGCTCTGAGGATGGATTGCATATTAGGCATACAGCTAAAGCTGATTTTGAGTGTGTTTTTATTAAAGATTTTATGCGGTTTAGAACTCGGCGGAAAGTGCTTGGAAATTAATTTCAGGAATGTTGTTGCACCAATGTTTGTTGCCACATTTTTGCCAAACGGTGGGTTAAACCATATGACTTTAAGTTTTCTGTTGCGTTTCTTTGTTGTAGCTTGTTTGCTTCCAATGGCGACGTCAGACAGATTTTTAGATTCTTTCTTTACTCAAGGTTTCTTGAATTGTACCTCACTCTATCTTTTTTAAAAAAAGGATATTGAGCACTTTTAGTGTGTCTGAAACTACCACATCGTTACTAACACATCTATAACTATTTGGCACAGAGTTCCAAATCTTGGCTCCTTTTATCTCCACGATTTTATTTCATATTTGGTTGTTATTTGCTTTAGGCAATAATAAAATTATATCTCCACGCAAATTGTACGAACTCTGCCTTAGGTTTAATGAACAGCGAATAGGAGCAGGAGTATTTTGATTAACTGAGTTAAAGTGTTACATGGTAAAAGCTTAACTCGGCTGGGCAGGTGCCCCGTCTCCGACACTCGGTTAAGGATCAAAGCTATTAACTCCTTTCACATGTAAAATCAACGCTATAATTCAATAGAACCGGGTAACTCGCCTAGGCGGGTTAGCGGTGTTAACTCGGCCAGGCGGGTTATTTTTCTCCATGTAGACAGGGCCTAAGTGAAACATTTGAGGAAAGCAAGATTCTTTAATGGCATTTTATCAAGCGGCGGCCGTATTGGCCATAGACAATAGATTTCGTACCCCTAGCCTCGAGTTGAAATACATGGGAACGAGTTTATGTGGGGCTAAACAAAAGGTTTCAATCCCTTGGGACTCAACATGGCTGCCGTGTGATTAAAGGCCCATGACGTTTTCAACACTTTTGTTCACTCAGTGATACCCGCTAAAACAATTGGCCTTTTTAAATGTCAGTCAGATAATAACTCAAGGAAACCCAATGAATTTGAACGCCCTTTAAACACGAGCCATTACCGACGGACGATATCACTGACATATCTGGGTGATAGAGCTTGTTAGTTTTTGCACAAATGAATTTTTTGCCCAAAGAAACGCATGAATCTGTGCCATGTGAAAGCCCTTAATAGTGAGGAACAATACTAGCACAGTACACTATTAATTAAACAAACAGGAAGAACTTTGCTTTACGAGCACAGCCTCCTTTTAACACCTCAAGTGGCAAGTAAAAGAAAGGAGGCTCTGCGGAAACCGTGAATTTCTATAGTAATGCTGCCAATATCCAAGAATCAGGTTATTAAATTTGATGCACAAGTGTATATTAATGGTGTAGCCGATAACTAATAATCGAGCCCGCGTTGTGATGTAAAATGTCGAAAAACATTTATTAAAAATAGATGACCCGGCTTGGAAACGATCGAGTTAGTTTCAAATCAACCGCCGCGCATGAACAAATAAAATTCCAGACGGTTTCTGCAGGGTCTCCTTGTTTTCTCTCGTCGCAGAGGAGGTAGAATTGGGTCAAGAACAACAGCGAGAATCCAGTCTTACCTGAAGCGCATTTACTTCAAGGCAGAACGTAGCCGTTTGTAGGAAAATACTACCCACTTGTAACAACCTCTTTCTTGGAGTCTCTTCTAGCTGAGACACAGGTTCATTTGGCTGCACTGGAGGTGGGAGCTCTGGTGAAGATGGTTGCTTTACACTCCCTGCGCTGGGAGCCCTAGAAGGCTCTTTGGAGGCTGCATTCGATAGTGTCTGATTTGGAGTTTTGGAATCAGAAGCTAAAACATCTCTCGGTGAGTCGGAGCTCACGATAACCGCTGGAGGTTGAGCTTGAAGTTTGGACGTTTGAGGGGATGATGGTCTATCATTTACTGAAACCTCCCCATCATCTGCATGGATTCGTTCTTTACTAACTACAAGCGAATAAAAAGTCGCTAAGTATCAGCATTTAAATTACAGTGCAACCCCGATATAACGAGGTCGTGGTTGACAGGGCATTTTACTTCCTTGTATCGGATTTTCATTATAAGTGGAACCCTGATAGAACAAACTTACCGAAAAAAATACATAAAATGGGCATATCGAATTTGAGTCAATCACCATTTGCTTTTCGATTTACTGTATGTGTGAATACCCAAAACAAAACTTAGCTTGAAATACAACTGTACAATGTTGAATACATCACCATTTGCAAGTGAGAACATTGAATTCACAGATCAGGATTGATAAATAACTATGCATGTTTAATGAAAGCAGCCCTTGGATAAACGCGATAATTCTTCTTTGTTTGATGTTACCATAGGAAGTTATGATGGCACAGTGATGACCCATGCAGAGGTGTGTGAGTTAGTCGGGTCACTATATTTTGAGCAAACTTTGCAATAAGTATAGTACAAAAGCTAGTACTGGATTGTATACAGGTTACGGTTTGGCAGCGCTTAAACGAATTGTCCCTAGAAATACCAATAAAATTCGAAAGGAATCTGCCATTTTTTAAAACTTCGGGCTTGAGATTGCAGCCCAAGCTAACTTGAGATTGCCAACTATTTAGACATAACTTTTGATTTGCTAATGATAAGTATTTTTAGTATAGAAAACCTGACAATCCACTCCTTTATATACACGTTTAATTTTTCTCCGAAAAATCATGTGTAACCCCCCCCCCCCGAACGGGGCAAAATGGGGGAACTAAGAACAGGCCCAAGAAGATTTTATGGTTCAATAAGAATACGGAAACGTTTTCTATCGATACAACTGAACGCCAATGTACATAAATTTGTGAGCCTTCCCCGTGTTCTTCATTAAAAATTGCAAGGTTTGCCTTACCCAGAATTTGAGTTGGTGAGTCTCTCTCAGCATTACCAGCAGGGATTTTTTCTGATCTCCCTGTTGTCGGTTCATCTAATTCGGCTCGTTGTTCAGCACTGAATGACTGTTCAACACCATGCGGTGTTGCAATGTTGAGACGATTTGCCTCAAGAAACGCCCTCTCTGCACCAATGTCGTTTTGAATACTATCGTAGTAGAGACCTGTAAAAAAAAGGATAACAGGAACCTTTTAGATAGCGGAGCTTGTTTTTTTACTACATGGGCTAACTGTGGTAAGCCCAGTCATAAAATGGAAATATAACAGGTAGCCCAAGTTTCTGTTCAAGTTAAAGTTTTATCATATACAATATAACCTAAGGTTATTACTAGGCTGGCTTGCGAATAGTGAAGAGCTAATCGCAACCCAGACTGTACACAAAATAATTAGGCATTCTTTAAAACAATAAATGAATATTACGTACAACAATAACAATGACACTGTGTAAAAAGGCAAACTAGACAATAACAAGGTGTAAAGAGGAAAACTAGGCCTAACTTAACTTCAGTTGGAATTTTAATGTTTCATCTGTGGTATCTATCTCGGCGTAGTAGTTTTCAATCTCCAGAATTTCAATTAGCTTTGTCCTAATCATTTTTTTAAAAAAGTTTTTGGATCAATTTTTGAAACTAGTTGGTATCCCATTCCAGATTTTAACGCCAACACGCGAAAAGGCCTTACTTTGAACGTTAAGTACAAAGTTTTTGGTAAAATAAGGTTCAGATATTGATGATCGTGTGCTGTAGGAACGAATGTTGATAATTTTAGAGAATAAATTCAAGATACTAATCGGTGCAAAATTAGTGTTGATGTCGTATATCAAATTAACAATCTTCTCATAACATAGAAATTCCAGTGGTAGAATATTTCCTTTCAAGAAAAGGGGTATTGCATGCTCCCTTGCTTGAGCAAAGCGAATAAGAGAAAGAGCACGCTTTTGAAGGATAAGAACTTTGTTTAACAAGGCCGGTCTATGATGCATTTCCCCGAGAAGTCAAACCATAAATTACGTAAGGAGCAATGAGACACTTATAAAAAATATCAAGAAGGGTTCGATTAGGAACAATGTCTTTTCTTCGCAAATAAACCGACAGTTTTACTTATCTTTGTTGGAGGGTATGAATATGGTTTTTGCAACTAAGATTTTCATCAATGAATAACCAAAGAAATTTGTTGCAGTTTTAAAATTCTTATGTTCAAGATGTTCAAGAGCAACATCATTAGCCCAATGAACGCCTTTAGAACTGTTGAGTATTCCTGAACCTCCTGTACAAGGTTTAAAATTTTTTTGTGGGCCGTATACGATATCATGAATTTTTTTTGTTGTGCCATTCAGGACTAAAAATTTTAAAATTGTTAAAAACTTGTAAAAAAAAAACTTGTAAGAATTAGTTACAAAACGTTTTCGGAGATACTCTCCTTCCTCAGTATGCTTACGAAATTGTTTATGAATTTGAATGTCTGATAAATCAAAACATTCGTTGATTAAATAACGCACATTTCGTGATATACTATGGCGTCTGAGAGTTAACAAATTCCAAATGTCGAGTCTAGATTAGCTTTACAAGTGTATAGTTTTTTTTAAAGGAAAACAAAATACCATATTTCAGAGTACACTGTAACCCAGTACATATTTCAGTTGAGGAAAAAACGGAAAAAATTACAGAATTAAAATTGAGGTTTGAAATATTATCAAGCCAAATGATTTTCGGGAAAAGGCGAGAATTTTATTAGATCGTAGGATTTTTCATTTTTGTTTCTATTTTGAAGAGTTTTATTAACTCTTTTTCAGAACATTTCGCCAACATTTATTTCAAACCTTGATTTTAATTAATTTGCAAATGTTTCATTTACCGCTTTCGCTATGTCGCCTTTTGCGACATCTCTTTTATTTTTATCGTGGTATCCGGGATTTACTTTTTCGTACAAGCAACGGTTCTTTATCCACTCTGAAATTATAATTTCTATCTCTTTTTCGTCGAATGAACGATTTTTTTTCTTTTCTGTCATTTTTATTCAGCTTCGACTTGTTTTGATCTCACTGAAAATCAAGACGACTCGCAGGAAATCTGTAGGACCGAAACAGATTTTTACAAATCGAGCCGACAAATCGGATTTGAATCGGGAGGTGATCGGTCACCCATTTACACGCTTCGACTTGCTCCCACGATACCTCAGCCCTACAAATCGGCCTGACAAATTGTTACGTGTAAACGAGCCTTTATATGCAAATTATTTCTGGCTGCCAAGGTTAATGAATAATAATGAAGGTCTTAGGTATAAAGAGATAACTTCCTTCTCCGTGAATAGACCGGTTCCGCATTCCTTGTTGCCGCTGATTTAAATGACTGCAGATTCCTTTTGCACAGTGTTAGCCTCAACATGAAGTTAAATATTCTTAAATGCCAATGTTGTTTTACACTTCTTACAACTGCGTGTATTGTCAAATATCTGCAATCATTTAAATCAGCGGCAACTAGGAATGCGAAACTGGTCTAAGATCATAATTATTTTTTTGAGTTTTGCTCGAACTGGGATCTGGCCATCATCCTGATTTTCAAACAGAAATAATGGAATAGGTCGTATATTTCATGAACCTTCAGTCTGATGCTTTGGCTTATTGTTAACAGATCTGAAGATGACATCTCCATTTTCTAGACGTGTTCGTTAGGTCAGTTTCGTTCGGTCAAATTTATCGGTTTACCTTCCTGTAAGAACCTGGAAAGTTTTTCTTTGTTTTGTCACTATTATGTTCGTTCTATCTATTGTTTTGACTTCATTGTTTTCTTTTATTTACGGTACTCGCAAATTTCACAGGTTCTTACACCGAGGATGAGCCAAATTTATGGTAGCTGGTATGGCTTTTACTCCGTGTAGAGGACACAGAATTAAACAAGGTTTCTGATTGGCTGAAATAAGGTTGGGGTAGGCTTTATCATTCTTTTGATTGGTTCAAAGATCTGTGTCCTGTACACGACATAAAAGGCGCCGGTACGGCTGGGCCGCTCGGGTCACGTACGGCGCACTCAAAGTTTGTACAGTAGAGCTACCTTCAGTCTATTGTTTAAACCTTCTGGTATCAGCATGTCTTTGTGCTTTTTAGGAGGACATAGTGCTTCAGTCCCATCGTTTCCACCACGGTGACGCTGATTTCTCAAAAAAATTATTATCACAGATTACAAACATTTCTCGCACTCATATACAAAAAGCAACGCCAACCGATTGCC
Organism: Palythoa heliodiscus; assembly: GCA_025403565.2. Lineage (NCBI taxonomy): Eukaryota > Metazoa > Cnidaria > Anthozoa > Zoantharia > Sphenopidae > Palythoa > Palythoa heliodiscus. Next base: position 6,127 of record JAOBYJ020627966.1, on the reverse strand, counting down.
TTGGGCAATCCTATCAAGTTGTGATATATTGCCATACCAAGAGTCGTGGCTTAACAAAAGCGTTCGTCCAGCTTCCTTGAAGGATAATAGAAATCAGCACCAGAAATGGTTGTTTATATTTGTGAACTGTGTTGCGCTTTTCTATTCCTCACGTAACACTTCAAAACGTACCTAGAAGTTTAGGACCAGTTTTTAAATCAAACTAAGAATTAGCTCGATAAAATTTCGAAAACAAACAAGGAAAGCAAGATGGTAAGTAAAGAAAGGTGTTTTAAGAAACGGGTTTTACCAAGCATTGTCCAGGCGATGACATTTTTGTCTTCTGCACACGTAGCTGCTTCGAAAAAAGTTTCTGCTGTCTCGTACTTTTCAGCTGTTAGCGACATCACACCATACATCAGGAGTCTAAAAATTGCAAATATATTTAAAATCAGCTTTACGCGAAAAAGGTATACAAAAAAAACCGATATCCAATACGTGTAAGTATCTAGGGCCACAGTACCGGTAGCTATCGATTTCCCGGCATCACCAATTATTTTGTCTACAAAATATCTATTTTTTGATTAACTAACAAAAAACCCGCACTTTTTTGAGGGAAAACCCATATGGCATGTAACCATGATTATAAGTTACTATCAAGAGACGTCATCTGTCCCATGCAGAATTTCTCTCTGCTGATTTACAAGTTTTCAAAAGAATTTTTTCTAGCTGAAAGTGTATGTGGAGCAGTTGCACCCGAGTCAGACACAGAAAATGAGATTCAACAACTGAATGAAAGTAAAGAGTAATGCGGCTTCTTCTTTCACACTAATTGTAAATCAGCTTTCTTCCTGCTTTATTTATTATTGCTTTACATGGAGAAAAATACAACCAAAAAAATAGCTTTGCGACCAATGATAGGGAGGGGGAGGGGGGTGAACTTAAATGAACTCCCTTCATTTATCTTCTACGTTTGACTTGCAACAATGTCGCACTATAAGCTGAAAAACAAGGTCAACAAGCGCTTTCCGCCGTTCTCTGAATAGGACTTAACAAGAGGCTCTAGAAGCCTATACTGGGTTGCCTGATTCCTAAGTTGAGGGTTTATGGCATAAAACTGAGATTGTTTTGCATAGCGAAAGTTTTGTACAGCGCGCGTGCGAACTTTCACGTCGAGTCAAAGCATATTATGCACTCGCCACTTCGGGGTTTACCTCAGTGTAAGAACCTGTGAAGTTTTTCTTTGTTTTTTCACTATCATGTTCGTTCTATCTATTGTTTTGACTTCATTGTTTTCTTTGTTCTACGTCACTCGTAAACTTCACAGGTTCTTACACCGAGGATGAGCCCAACTTTGACATAGAAATATTTTCAGATGGACCGCGGTAATGTTAAACTACTTATTTAGTATCAAGCCAAATAACTCTCGGAAAAAAGGGACGGTTTGATTAGATTGTACGAGTTTTAAATTGTGTTTCTATTTTGAAGAGTTAAATATTAACTCAGTTTCAGAACATTTCGCCAACATTTATTGTAAAATCACTTGTAATTCTTTAAATTTTCCGGCTTTTCCGATAAACATATACTGGGTTATTCTGAAATATGGTATTTTGTTTTTCTATAAAAAATACACACTTGTAAAGCTAGTCTAGACTTGACATTTGATATTTGTCTGTCGTCGGCAGAGCACACGACATGTGTGATATCTATTCAAACGATGTTTTAATTTGTCAAACATTCAATTCATAAACAGTTTCGTAGGCGTAACTAAGAAAATATATCTGCCGTATGATAGCAAAACCAACAAACAAACATCTAAAAAATATAAAGGAATTAAATCAGCTCATAAGAAAACAGATCAAGACCAAAATATAAACTGAATTACCTTTGTTTTGAGAAAAGCTGTCCACATTTGCGGGAGTCAGTTCACGTTGTAGCATTCCAAAACCACGCTAAATAGGTCTCAACTCGCAGGTCATTTCAATAATATTTGAGTTTATTAGAAGTTAGATAATACGCTTTGCCTTCGAGCTGTTTACTTGCCAAGTGTTGATCAACCATCCGAAATTAAAGCAATCTACTCGTCCTACCATAGCATGCTTGTGTATTTACAAACTGTTCAAACGTTCCGCGAAAACTTTAGAGTACAATCAACATGTCTTCAAACTCCAATATAAATAAATTTTGGCCGTAGGTCGAGACTTATTTCTTTCTGTTGAAAACAGAACTCCGACATGCGACAACAAGTTATGGCCGTCGCTGACTACTATATTTCGTAGGGCTTACTGTATTTGGAAGGTTGCGCAAGAATCCATTTTCTCCCGGAGAAAAAAACGAAAAAAAATCACAGAAGGTATTTTAAGACTGGTTTGCACAGGCATCCCAGTAACTAGTTGACGAAATTCCGGAAGGGTCATAAGCAAGAAGATAAAATACTGTAGGTTACCTTACAGATGGTTTTCATGCATTCCCTAGAGACGTCAAAGACGGAAGATCGGGCGGCCATATTGGTATCCGAAACAAAAGAAATCATCAAAATTCTTTTGTTCAAAGGACACCAACATTGCCGCTCTGACGTCAGGTGAAAACGTGTTTATTTAAGGTAATGACTGATGTGTTGGATGCGAAATAAGCACATAATTCGCCATTCATAGAGAGTTAGCATATATTTTAAACACAAAAATTAAAGCTCACCTGTAACTTTTACTTCGAACAGCTTGAAATTTTCCACTGAATGTAGATACTAACGTTAATAACTACGTCTGTTTGTAAGTATTTAAAATACAAAAACGCTTTACTGTTTGAGGAAGCGGCGAATGCAGAAATTAAGCTAGGTGCAGATAAATAAAGCTGTTTAGTTGAGCAGTGTTGATTTGCTTTTGGTCAGTGTTTATAAAGCAGATGGTCAGATGAGAGAGGTTTGGAGAGGACAAGATAAGCGTAGGAAGCCACAACACGAAACGGAAACCGTTTTATATTTCTTTTATAAAATGGATATCGAAACCAAAACTGAATGTGAAGCAAACTTTTACTTTATTATCGCGATAGCAGGTGTAGCACAGTTATTAAGTGCGCTGCCTTCTGTGCTGGAGGCCCCCATTTCCGACTTTCCTCTTATCCGTGTAGCTTGAGCTTTAAATACCCGTAAAACGGAGCACTGACAGAGGGAGGGGGGTAAAGTGCGCACCGAGGGCCACAGGTTTATCAGTTTCACTGTCACGTGTTACCCTCGTTAAATAAATTCTCACTACCTTTTTACCTTCAAGCTCGATCTCCCAAACACCGTTACGATCAAACAACGCTTTTCGTCAACCCATACCCGAACAACTAAGAGTGCAAACTTTGTACTTGCAGCAACAACCAATATTTTCTGAAATATTTTTCAAACCTTAAACCATATGAGAAAAAAGTGTTAAAACCATTTATTATAATGAGGAAATTAATGTGAGATAAATTCAAGGGAAGTCAGGTTGGTGTAGTGGTCATCAATCGCGCCTCCCACCTCTACGGACCCCGGATCGAATCCTGGGCTCCACAGGTGGGCTGAGATTTGTCGATCTCAATCGGACTCCGAGGGTTTTTCTCCGGGTACTCCGGTTTTCCTCCCTTTCACGCCAACATCTGAGCCGTCGAGCGATTAAACATTAGCCTCTGGCTAGGAACAACGGGCAACCACTTCCTTCGCAGTTGACGTTAAATAAAGTATTTATAAGTAATATTCACTGCAACTTGTCATTTATAGAGTGTAAATAGTTTTTAAAAAAGGAAAGCAAAGCCGAGAGCAGTTCCTTTAAGTTCGTCTAATCCATCAGTGGCCGCCACGTTCTTTTGTTTTGTTTTGTTGAGCCACTCAGTGGATATACTTGATTAAACACATTATTATTGTTATTATTATTGTTCTGTTTTTTCCATTAGCAATACAAATAAAGCAGGAAGAAAGATGAATGGCATTTAGTGTGATAAAAAGCAATTTTACACACTGTATCAAAATAATTATAATCTTTTGGCTAATCATTCTTCTTAAGAACTGTGACCATGATTACATCACCATTTTTCCATATCACTGCTTTTAGCATTGTTTCTCGAATCTCGTTTATTGTTTCGCGTTTCGCTGTTTATAGTAACGCCCCTTACACTCCTTCTCAAAGGGTATAGCTGTGTAAATAAAGTAGACAAAAAGTAACGTGTGTTTAAAATTAGAAATTACTTGAGTGGATGACGTGTCAACACTAGTTTTCAGTTTGATAGCAGGACCTGTCTTTAATTGTATGCTGCATGCCTGCTTTTACTCCTTCAAAGCAACGACTGAGGCGTTGGGTTACAAATTCAATAACATACTTTTCTCTATTGCATACACCAAATTCAGCCGGGGTATTACGATTTATAATTATGATACGAATTGCACTGCAACATACCCAGGAACGTGTTTTTGGTTAATTGCAATGGTCTCCTTGAAGCACTCTTCAGCCTAATCAAACAAACAAAAGAAAAATAATTTAGTTCTTAGTACCGTTTGCTGCTAAAAACTCAGCTGTTGATAAATGTTGCACTATGATTGTGACCTAAAACTGAGACAAGTTACATTTACAGTTTTAAGAAATCATTAACAGGGCGTGAGATCTCAACAGAAAAGACGTATTTCTAGGTGTTTTTGAAACGGAGTTTCGGTCGCCCTGCTTTTCTAGTTACACGTTTTTTTGCCGGTCTATTATCATCCATGCGGTAGACACGCAACAGGCTGCGTACACGATTTCTCACAAGCTTGAACATATGCTTGCCTCCGCACTTCTTCGAAATGATTCTCTTCGGTGTTCAAGATGAGACGAAGATGAGGCTGCTCTTCTTTGCCACACTTTACACTTATATGAGGTCCACGTTTTACTGTCATACATCAGGAGAGAGATTAAAAAGATCATTATATAGCTTAACAGAGTCTGTAATGACTACACAAGTTTTCAATTCCTTATAAAAGGCGAATCAGAGCAAGACTGCTACATAAAAATATCAAAGCAAGATATATCCAGGCAAGGAGTCATGAAAAAGGGATGCGAGGAACCGTGCACCCAACAATCTATTGAACCTGTCAGTTAACAGGGCATACACCCCGTATTTTATCCGGCTACAAAAACAAAGTTAAGTGACCCGTTCCCCAGATGATTTTCTTTCGATCAGTACGTAAAGCATCTGAGTGGTAATTCCGAGCGTCATGGGATCGATTATCGTTAGGGACTCTTCTTTAGATTAGTACGTAAAGCATCTGAGTGGTAATGCAGAGCGTCACGGGATCGATTATCGTTAGGGACTCTTCTTTAGATCAGTTAGTAAAGCATCTGAGTGGTAATGCCGAGCATCACGGGATCGATTATCGTTAGGGACTCTTCTTTAGATCAGTACGTAAAGCATCTGAGTGGTAATGCCGAGCGTCACGGGATCGATTCCCGTTAGGGACTCTTCTTTAGATCAGTACGTAAAGCATCTGAGTGGTAATGCCGAGCGTCACGGGGTCAATTATCGTTAGGGACTCTTCTTTAGATCGGTACGTAAAGCATCTGAGTGGTAATGCCGAGCGTCATGGGATCGATTCCCGTTAGGAACTCTTCTTTAGATCGGTACGTAAAGCATCTGAGTGGTAATGCCGAGCGTCATGGGATCGATTATCGTTAGGGACTCTTCTTTAGATCAGTACGTAAAGCATCTGAGTAGTAATGCCGAGCGTCACGGGGTCGATTATCGTTAGCGACTCTTCTTTAGATCGGTACGTAAAGCATCTGAGTGGTAATGCCGAGCGTCATGGGGTCGATTCCCGTTAGGGACTCTTCTTTAGATCAGAACGTAAAGCATCTGAGTGGTAATGCCGAGCGTCAAGGGATCGATTCCCGTTAGGGACTCTTCTTTAGATTACGCAAAGCATCTGAGTAGTACTGCCGAGCGTCATGGGATCGATTCCCGTTAGGGACTCGAAGGTTTTTCTTCAGAGAAAAAGAGCTTGAGGCATCAAACTATTTCTTTCATAAAAGTATCCACAGAGAAAATAATGCCCCGGGATCCCTGCAGTTACCTCATATACATTACATTAACTGGCTGCGTTTCCAGCGTGGTTAGTCCTTGTGGTGTAGTGGTAACACGTCGGACTAGTATACCGAAGATG
>JAOBYJ020627169.1:0-22228 GCA_025403565.2 Palythoa heliodiscus | reverse complement strand
CGGGCAAATGTTCGCCGAACATTTGCCCGATATTTTGAAAACATTTCATACGCAAAAACCGTTAACTGAACGTTTTTTCCCTACCGACCAAGGAAGGCCATAGTCAGCTTTTGTGTTAGAGCAGTACAAAACAAATCAGCGGTTTTTCATCAGAGTCATATCTCATCGTGTACTGAATACAACTTATCAGCGGTTATTCACCATGCTGAAGGGGCCCCTTGCGCATCCATCCAAGCTAAGCAGCTGTTTCTTGCTATGTGGCATATTGCTATCAAAAAGACAAAATGTTTTGAGAATTTACTGGAATTTTAGAGAGTTTCAGTTTGGAAAATTTTTGACATATCTAAAAGAATCTTAAAGCTTTTTTTCGGAAATTTTCGCAAAGAACTTAGGTCGTATTTTGGGAATGCACTGGTGTAGCTAAGCCTGCTACTGCTGCCATTTTCTCCGGCTAACGAAAGTAATGAAAAGCCATGAAACAAAATGGCCGACTGTATGTATGGCTGTGAACAGATTGTGGGCTGTATCTCTGCAACGGAGCGGTTTCAGAGGAAATTCAACAAATTTCTTCACCATCGCCTCCCTCTGAGTACGTGACAGCGTTTTCATGACGAGCGGACGCTCTATATATACGTGAGATTTGACTTAACAGAAACACAGACCCAGCTACAGCAACGCTTTTCAAAGATTTTAACTCGTTAATTCGGTACCTTAACAGCTATCTAGAGATCAAAAGTCTGATCATAAATTACAAAACCGGTAGATTTTATAAATTGTCTCCTTTAGAACATGTTCCTCAGCGACAGCCTTCGAGACAAACTTAAAATATTTCAAATAACGCCTTATCAACAAAGCGGTGCTCGAATTAGCGGTTTTCTGGTCGTCTGAGACGACCAAAAAGTTTACCAGGCAACCAATTTTTGGTAAAACTTCCGGAATTTGGCAAATCTACCGCACCACAACGATTACGACGACGCTTCGCTGAAGCCATTTGTTCAATATACAGGCACTTATAACGAAATCGAGGAACTTCGCGATCGAGATCGAGGAACTTCACACTTCGTGTGAAATGCAAGAAACGAGTGTGCAGCACGCAATCGAGCGGTGAAGAAAAGGGATGAAAGAGAATTCACCTTTTTTCCAATTCTTGTCTAAATCTTAAAAAAAAACCGGGAAATTTCAGGTCTTTGCTGGAAGGCCGGGAAAAATGAGAAAAAACCGGAAGAAATGGCACATCTGCAACTAAAGGAGATAATTTTGGGACCGCGGCTGAGTGGGGTCCCCCACCTCGATGTAAACAGGCCCAATGCAACAGCGTCCGATATTCGAAAAATGAGTAAGTCACATGCAAGTTTGAAGTTATTTTCATTGTTTGGCAGGAATCGAAAAACCATATCAGAAAGCTTGTAAAGCTACTGATGTCACATAATATTATAAGCATGTCACGTGGATTTACATAAAGTTGCATTTTATATTAACGTACTAATATGGCATATGCCGACTCTTATTCAAGGCTTTAACTTTTTTTTATCACGTGGCTACCTATACAAAACTGATAAAACATTCTACTTCAACTGTCAAAATTGTTACCCACTGGTGCCCATTCTTTAGCGATTTATTACAGTAGATCGAGACAACTTCGTAGATATCAGGAAATTCTCAGTTAACGTTAATGTAAAAAGATCAAACTTACTTCTATTTTTACGAATAATTACATTATTTTTTGTGCTGCATCACAGTAAAATATTAGTGAAATAAACTAAACTAAATGATCCAAAACGTCACCGTCGATTCATCTAGGTTTGCAACTTCTAAAGAACCTTTCACGGCGAAAATAATAATTCTAATTATCGTCTTCATCTGATTAAGGATCGTTCACACTATATCAGAAAAAAAATCTTATGTAAAGACAATCTACCATAAAGGCTAGAAATAAAAGGTCTCGCAGAAAACAAACCTATTCATCATTTAACGCAATTAGCATCTTTTTAAAACATATATGTCACATTCGTGGTCAGAAAGTCAATTTAATAGCAGAACCTGAGTTACGTGTGAAAGCCAGCTACAATGAACAGTGTAAAATTCGTATTTGTTCATTCAAAGTTTTGCTTATCCAGGTGTTTAGAGGACAATGGGCCTTTGTTCTTTGGAAATTGACTGTGTAAAAACACCGGCTTTGTAATCATACATGGCTGAAGTTTCATTTTCGATAGTTTTTATCGTAAATTTGAGACCAGTTGTTAGTTTGGTGTTTGGTGATAATCATGTCAGAGACAATATATCTTTTTTTAAACACAGTAAAACTGTAAGTGTGAAATAACACGATATAGTAAAGAAAGACAAAAGAAATCACTTAAAACCCTTTACATTGTTCTTTAGATTCAGAAAACAATTTGAATTCGTTTATTAATACTTCATTAATATTTTTCTTGAAGTCTACACAACAGCAGCTTTAGCTCGGCAACTAAACATGCAAGGTGTCTTTTACCCTTGGAGTGTCACTTGTTCACTGACACAGCCGAGATAAGCGTTATTATCTAGACACAATTTTTTACTCTTAAAGCTTTCATATCAATTTGACTAGACCAAAAATAGAACTCATCAACCTGTTTTACAAAGTTTTTTTAAAAAATGTGTTTCAGAAGCGTTTTATTAATTATCTCGCCGATGACAGTTGCTCGGCCCACCCATGACTTGATTTCGTTTGATTTAGGTGTTAGGGTTTTGATGTCCAGACCGTAATTGTTTTCTAATCATCCATTAATTACGGGGCTGGCAATCTTAGATCTATATATAAGTCACCTCGCATATGCTTTGTATCAATTTAAATGAAAATTGAGATCAGAAGTAACAAAGTTTGGGGGAACATAACAGTCAACCGCGATTTACGGACAGATCAGTTGTTCTAGGCGGAATATCTCTCTTTTTCAAATGCTGTTTGCACAAGTTTTCATAATCAAGTCTTCATAATCCCAATCGGATACTTTGTTCGCTATTGCATTATCAGTAAAGCTCTCTAAATGGACCAGAACAATGTACAACAATTTGTATTTCCAATGGCCTTGATAAGCTATTGTAATGTCCTGCCAAATATTTGAAATGTTTCAATTGACAGCTTCAAACTTCCATCCCTTTCAATACCTGTTCTCAAACATCAGGGCCAGTTGTATAAAATCGCCACTTGACTATTATTATATGGCAATATCTACTTGCTAAAGTGTTAAATCCGTTTTATAAAATAGCACACTCAGAGATTCTTGCGGCTATGTACAACTCACTCCACTCCTTAATATCAATGTGTATAAACAAGCACAGGCCGGACGAGATCAGCACTTCAATTCACGTTTTAAAAAGTATTTACAATTGAAAATATTCTAATGCAGGACGTGTCAGAGTTCATTGTGTTATTGAACGCTTGTCATCGCCGCTTCATCTTAGAAAAACAGAGAAGAAAAGAAAACATCGACATTATACACCATATCCGCTTGCTAATGGCAAATGCGAAATTAATGTCTTACCGTTTGTTGTGTGTTCTGTCAACTCTTTGGTACAGAGTATCAAAAACGCCATCAAAAGTACTTTTTTCTGCAGGCTGTTCACTAGTGCTTTTTAGTAAAATACTAATACGTTAAATTGGTGGTAATTGAACGAAATCGGATTAACTAACAATTAAAGACATGCAAATTAAAACAATTAAGGTGATCAATACGAAATTGTGTAGACAGAGGTTGGAGGGGCTTTGCCTGACTACTTGGCACATCGGCTTAAAGCCCCAATCCTTTGACGGTTTACTAAGGGGAATGAGATTAAATACTTCCTGAGATATTAAGTCTGAAACAGTCTACGAATACGATCATTAAAAACCGGAGATATATCTCGTTGAAATAATTTCACTTCAACTGTCGTAGCGGCTTGGCGGCCCTTTTCAGCTGCAGCTCTTTTGAAATAATAGTTCATTTAGTCATTCGATGGTCGCAAATCCAGCTAACAGTTTGAACATAGAAAAAATTGATAAAAATAAGATCAACGCTCAAGATAACTTTAAAATTCAAAAATTTTGAAAATCAGAGCACCCTCCGAACAGAAAGTCGGGAGAAAGTTTGGGTCTGTGCCGAGTTTAGTAACAAAGCACATCCCAAATGATAAGAATCAACAAACAAACGTTAATGGATACTGAAATGTGACAATCAACAAAACCTTGTCACTTTACTACACTGTGTGCGCTAGCCATTGAGTTGGAATGTGACGGATCCGAGGCAAGGCTTTGTCGCTGAGCACACTACCAATACAGAATCAGCAAACAGGTTGCAGAGTGCAAGAGACAGCACGCACGAACGAAGACACTTTTTCTATAACACTTCTAGACAATGAATAACGCGAACCATGGACCGCAGGACAGACACAGAGTCTCCTCATTTCGTATCGAGGACATTCTGGCGAGCTCACCAAGTCACACAAGATCCACTGCTGTGTACGGTGCTGCGTGTCCACCGATACCATCCTCTCAGTGCAATTTAAGCTTCGGAGTCGACAGAATTCTTGCTGCACAAGGAGTATTGGGGATCAGCACTTCCGCGCACCAAGGTTCGTTTCTTTTATGATAAATTATGTTTATCTCATGCAACACTTGAGAAAATATATTAAGCCTCATAGCTTCAATGAACTTGTTAACAAAATGATATACATATATGTATATATATATATATTAATATATATATAGTATGGGATTTAAAATTTGAAACAGCTAACTTTATGGCATAAAGACATATCACGTAAACAGCAAGTTTAACGGAGTAAACGGAGCTGCGGTTTGTTTGCCTCTCGAGACTCGAAGATGCAAAAGAAATTGAAATGGCGCTTGATAAAAATTTCCTCACGTATTAATAAATTGATTAACAGGCGGTAAATTATCGGTTTAAATAGCTGTGTTCTTTTCATCATCTTCTATCAAATGGATACAGTTTTCACTACATAAATGACATGCGAAGTTTCTACTGGCCACAATACTTCCCCTATGAGATTTGAACTAATGGGTTTGAGTTTACACAAGAAGCAATATCCATCCGATGGCTATTCAGGAAACCCTTTTTCCGTCGCTTAACTTTACAGAATGGCAAATGGACTGTGTACCAGAAACTTAATACCTCTTCGAAAGCTTGAAATTAAATAATTTTTTTTAGGTAGTTCAGTATTGTGGCTTTCGTATAGAGCCTTATCGATAGCGAAAAATATGATGTCTTTTTTAGAGATTCTGATCTCGACACCACCGTTGCACTGGTCTGTTTATTGTGAACAATTCATCTACTGTGCGTTCAATTGTGTAAGATACGTTTTTGGCGGAAGTTGCCACTTCGTTTAAAATTAAACGCTGAAGTGGAAGACCACAGAACGATAAATAAGACCCAAGGTTATTCATAAGATCTCCTGTTAATAACAAAAGTAAACCAAAGTTAGGAAAATTGAGAAGCATTTGAAATCTGTACGCGAACATACAACGCAACATAGCTGAAATATTTTGGTTTCGGAGGGTCTAGAAATGCATGGTTTGGCTTGCATAACTCTTATGAGAACGACAAAAGTTTGTTTCAAGATTTCCAACTGAGACACGATCAACTGTTTGGATAAGCTCGTGCATATTCCTGTTCATTTTCTCCGGTTAGCTTGACAGCTTGATAATTCGATACTTTCTAATGGTTTAGAATATAAATAAGAAAATCTTCTTTACAAATAAAAGATGCTAACTCTATACCATATTATGTTTATTTTAAACCCTAACTTGGAAATATGGAAAGCTTATCTGAGATTCTTAAACCGGCCGCATTTATGATACAAAATGAACAAAAGGAAGACGTTAATAAATACCGTTTTATCCTTGTTACCAACAGACTGTGTTGTTCTCCTTTTCACTTCCAAAATTTTCTCTTTTAAATACGGTGTATGTTTGAGTCTTTAATATTGTGTTGTTGAGTTTGTTTTCGTTCATCTTAATTTCTCTGGGATTGGACAATGAAGCTTTGCTGTTTCTTTTAAGATCACAGCACTTATCTGATCTGATTATGGACGTTTGGTCTGTGCCCTATATGATATTGATAGTTCTCAGTAGAGTGAAATATTTAAACATCGTGTGCCCTTTGAATCTTTTGCTCTTCTCCAATTCAGCTTCCTTTTTGAGAAAATATAATTATAGAAGCTTTTGAGAATCATGGCTTCAAAATTAGCTATACGAGAGAAAATAAAATTCAAATGAAATTCAGTATGTTAATATGCCGTAGAAAGGGAATGTTTTTAAAAAAGTTTAGTTTCTTCAATTCTTGCTGTAAAACTAAAAGTGTGTAAGTTGTGTGCAATGAAAAATTCTATAGTTCAAACAAAAAGAGTCTTTATAGTAAGGTTTCAGGGTTTTTTTTTTGCTCTGTCTATGTAAAGAGTGTAGTTTTGATACCTTGAAATTATTGTAACCACAGTCTCAAGCATATATTGATTAAAATAGCCTTGCTTCAGCCTTAGTTATTTTTGAATAAGAATCCCAAAATGTGGATATCTCGAAGATAAAAAAAATATAAAAGACCTTGTGAGAAAGTTACACAATAGCCATAATATTAACAATTGGTTTTTCTTTTTACCATCTGACACTGTAGGGTGACCTCAGCTGTTAAAATATACTAAACGTTTATTCAGCATGCATTGACGAAACTCCATCTAAGATCGGGTTGTTACATCTGTTAGCAGTAACCCCAAATCGACAGTTTTCCCAGAAAGCCAACACAGTTATTGTTATGGTTATATGTTAAAAAGATAGTTTCTTTCATTTGAGCAAAATGTTGCTGACGAAAAACTTTTAGGCAAATCAAAACGTTTCTAAACTCATAAATTAGGTGAATTCAACCAACACTAATGGTTAACAGCAGAGCTAAAGTGCTTAAATAGTAAAATCCTTTTGTCTAATGATAAAAATTATTTTTTTTGTTGTTCCGTCGTTGCTATATACTCGTCGTCTCTTAAAATATCCCAGTGGCAAACTAAAACATTTTTGTTCATTTTCCGGGATTTTGAAAACAATTGGATGCAAAATATTTCTTCCTTTGAAAACACTCCAAGGATGAATAATAATCCTTGTGGTGTTTTGAAAAGAAGTTATATTAATAGACAACTGATGATATGGGCGATATTATAATGTTCTAAGCATTCCGGCTATAACTAAAATAAACTTCTGTCCCGGCCGAGAGAGCAAGCAAAAAAGCAGTTCCTTATAAAGAGGTGTAGCCTCCTTTTTGTCAGCTATAAAAAAATTCTTTCGGGCAAAAGATTATAAACTAAAGTCGTGAAGAAGGCAGTAACTAAACATCCACGTTAAGAGATTGCCACATCAAAGGATTTTTTTATTTTTTGTGCTTTTGTAGTTGTATAGCATTACATACTTAAGAGTAAGCTTAAAGGCATGCTTTCAAAATACCGATTACACCAAAGAATTAGTATTTTAAAAGTATGCCAAACTAAGTTTTCGAATTTCAAAAGGTAACCTGCCAATAAGATAATACTTGTATATAATGTACGTGACGAGTTCTTTTTATCAATTAACCTTATCAACCGAATGCGCGATTATCAAATTCTAAGTAACTTTGTTAAGATACTGACTCCGTTGTTTCTTCATGGGCTAGCTGATTTGTGCAAAAAAGCCATGCCTCACTTAATTTTACAAACATAATAAAAGTTAAAAGGAAGGATAAATATTCTGAAAGAACAATTTTATGACTGGAGAAAAGTAATAATAGTCGTTGTGTTAGACAAAGAAGCTAGCATGAATCAACCAAGAAAAGTAACTGAACAAAATCGGAGAAAGAAAAAATTATATTCTAATTTTAAATTTGCTTGGAAATCTATTTGCTGTTAAAGGGGGCAACTAAACATTATTACGGGTATGTATTTGTAAGTTAATAATAGAGATATAGTAGGAATGTGTATTTGGATCGATTGGTATACGAAAATCATTTGATTGTCTTTCATAAAGAAACGTGCCGTTTAAAAGATTGAGTGATTGTGATTTACCAGTCCATAAAGTTCCGGCCAAAAATCTAATCTAGTCTTAAAAAGTGAAGCTCCCTGTGTTTGTCAAGGCATCAGAGATAAAAGCATTCAGAGATAATTCTTTACATTCCTTCAGTGACAAGGCTTCAAACAACGAGAGCTTTTTATTGAATAAAACCACGAGGAGTTTACCAGCTCAATTTTGTGCGCGCTCGGATGCATTTGCACGCTTTCGACTTGTCTTTGCCTCATTGTTGGTCCTGGTTTCTGTTGTGGAAACTCATCACATTCAGTTTACGTATTCACTCATCTCACCACATTTTGTTTTAAAAGATGAATGCATTAAAACCTTTGCGGTTCTTTTTTCAACATTTATCATAATTGCTGTCTAAAATTTTAGCGAAGCACAGTGTCTTTTCTCTCGCCCATCCATTACACTGTTTGTCTTTCTCTGTTTGGCTCTCTCGGGAAGGAGTAATGGGTGTTTATCGTCACAGTTTAAAAAAACAAACGCTTCTTCGTTTAAGACACCAATCAATGATAATAACTATTAATGTTTATCTGGACTGATTTCGCACAAACGGCCAATGCCTGCCCTAATTCGACTTAAAACTATTCACAAACACCATCGATTATAACTTGACAAATAAAAATAGCTTTTTTCTTGTTTCGGATTCGACAAACAAACATATTCAGAATATTCAACAATAATTATCCCCACCCATGTACCTTTAAACAATTTGACTAAACCGCAGCATTTGATGAATAAAATTACACCTCCTTGAGAGGTTGCCACACACGGAGCCGTCTGATGGAAACATTTCAACTTTTTTTAAACAGGCAGGTTGCAATTACAAATTGATAGTCATTAGACAGGGGGCAGGCCGAAATGTCAGCTTTCGCGATAACTTGTTTCTACAGAATTTTAACTGAGACGGCAACCGGATCCAATCGCTAGCTATCTTGCGTCGATCAAGCGAATCGCGTATCTTACAGATGCCATTTTCCGGGTCCTTCAGTTGGACTTTGGACAAGGGAAAAACATAAAAACGTGGATGCAACCATTGCTTCTTAGCTCTTTAGTTGAACCTAGACGGCAGAACTACAAGTTTCCAAGTTACATCAAACTTGTTTCTTCTTGATTAAAATAACTCAGCTAAAGTATGTTTTGATATAAATATTCTATCATGTATAAAATCAAATTTAAAACGTAACGTAGGAAATGGTGATAGTTTGTAGTTTTGAATAAAACATTTGCTTTATATGGTCACACCATTGAGTCCATTGGCTGCCGGGAATCCGCCATGTTTCCGTTGCAATGGTATGTGAGTAAGTCTCTCATTTCATCAAAAAACTAAATACTAAATACTAGGAAAATGAACAAAAGACTTGAGCACAAACTGTATAATTTTCAGTGAAATATTAGTTTGTTCATATGCTCGTAAATCAGTTCAAACTAATGTTTGTTTTATAGAAACATGGAGGAAAGAAAAAGAGTTTTTGTTACTCCTTTTTAGTTGATAACCTCGAATGTTCTAAAAGCACATTTATCTGCTGCTGTTTAGTTCAGCCGATTTATATAGTTAATTTAGGTTTTACACTCTTTATATTTTCATAATTAAAAGTGATTTTATATAAATGAGCAACCAGCCTCAAATTAGCCAAGATTTAGGAACATACTCAGCCTGAACCTTCATAACTTAGGAAATTATTTAAGTAGAAAATATAGACTGAATTTTTTTAAAATTTAACTTAGCGACGTACAGTATAAAACACATAAAGATCCACGTTGTTTCTCAACTATTATAAAATCACGTACAATCTCTTGGTGTTAAGGCTACGTGCATTTAAAACCACGGAAGAAATAACAAAAGTTTAAGAACAATTTGAGATAAAACCGCCAAAACATTAAGAACAATGAGCCATCGGAAAAGTTTTCTGATTCTTTATAAAAAAGTATGTAACACTTCAGTGTTTCTTATACAGTAGAGGTAAAGTCTAAGAAGAAATACTTGGCTTCTTTTTTCTATATAGTTTGGAAAGCCCGGAAATCAAAATATACGTGGCAGCTTTATAAATTAGTTTCGCCCCAAACAGCAAAGAGAAATTCACTAAGTATTAGAAGTATCTACTACTGTTTGAAGCTACCTGACAGAAATTGCTTAAATAAATCAAGTAACAAGCCTCTGTGAGTAAATAAAAGTGATTAAATTAAAGAAGAAACATTCTTCAAAACAGTCGCGCATTTTAAAATTTTAATTAAGGGGAAAATGGTTGAAATATGTACAATCGAAAGTACTTCGAGGGAAACAAAATATTTTACAAGACCAAAATTTTGTTAACAATAATTGCCTGTAGAACCTTCAATTATAGTTGACGAATAGTCGTTTGTCCTCATAAAATTCTTTTTTGTATCTTAATTATGGTTAGTTATCTTAAGTTCACTTTTTAAGGGCAGCTTTGTCGTAATTTGGTTTCCAGAGAGACTATAGACTATAGGCAAGCTGTATAGGTTAAAAAATTATCAAGCTCAAAAATAGTCAGAGCATTTTTTAAGTTTTATTAGTTTATAAAGCCCAATTATCTGAAAACTATATTTATTGTACTATATCTACTTAAGTTGTATAGAATAGCAACCAATAAATTTTAAAAGTATTGAAACAAAAAAGATGTAAAACAAATGTGCATAAATCATATTTGCAACTATATATTTTAAACTTTTGGGCCGATTCATTAATTGATAAATAAAACGCAAATCCATGCAAAGATGTTTGTTTTACAATTAAGACGCGTCCTGCGCAGGTAGCACATGGTAACCTTTCGCCAACCTTCAGAGCTAAAGTGAGCCACTGGGAACGGTGATAGCTGTTGACAGCTCTTTGGGCCTTATTGCGGTCTAGCTCGTCAGAATATGGCATAGGCTATGTTTTCCCAAGAGGACGGCGAATAAAGTTTTTAAAAGCGTAACACATGTGGGGTGTGACTGACAGTTATAAAATGATAAATCATGCACATGCGTGTCACAACTGGCATACATTTGCAGGACTTATCCCTAAATTGCCAAACTTTTGCAAAAACATTGTTTTTTAAAGAGATCGGTTTGATTCAAATATTGCGCAGTTATACAAAAGTCTGCTACCTCAGGCTTCGGTTTGAATACGTTTTCTTGACAATTTCCTTTCGCAGCACATACCATTCATCTTGCCTATAAATTCAATGGTTATTTGGAAAATAAGAAAAGCAAAAACAATAAGTTAATATTCGTTTTCGTGGCTATAGTACAGGTAATTAGTAATGATAAGCTAAGTGTAACGTTCAAGGAGTATAAATGTTTTGAGGGCCAAATGTTACACGCTGCTTCTGTCACCCTGTTGAATCAAAAATTTCCTTTCTTATTGGACATCATTTTCTGCCTGCGCACAAAAAAGGTTCAGTTAGCAGAACAAAAGTTTTATATTTTGTACCGTTATTGTATTTGTGTTTTTGTTTGGGAAAAATAATTGTTTGAGTCATTAAAGATTCGTGGGATTCGAATTGCGGTGTCTTTACGCATCTGTTTCCAACAGTGATGACTCAAACACTAAATGATTTTATCATAGAATCATTTTTTATGAAAATTAACTGCCTGCTTCTTGATATTGGCGTTTATTTTCAAGTAGTTTCAATACTGGTTGGGAAGCCATTGCGAAGCACAACAGGTACAATTAGCTCTGTAATAATTAAGGAAATCCATTATTACAAAACAACCAACTGTTGTGTTCGATGGATTCTTAATTATATATTTCCTAGAATAAACCTTTCAAGTTTCCTTTTGTTCTATATTCTATTTTAGAACTTCAATTAGACACTGTTGAAATGGTGGAAAATAATAGGCCTTTTTGAGAGAACCAGCACCAAAATACAATTGTAACAAAAAGGGATAAATTTTCCCAAACAGAAAGTCAATTCTCCCTATACCACGTTGCGCACGGTAATGATCTTTTCTACTGATTCCAAAGAAAAATAAAACGTTTTACACAACTGTAAGGGAATTGTTGTCACCTTTTCTACCGAGCTACTAAAATTTTGTTAGTAATGTTTTTCATGGTTTCATGATAATCGTCTCTCATAAACTAGGTGAACTCTATAAATGATCAATACTGGAAAACAAGAAACAACAAAATGTCTGTTGGAATGGCAAATGGTCATAAAGATAATATTTCTTTTTAGGGAAATTTGGACAATGTACCATCTCAATCGTTCAACTCTATAGTTCTAAAGCTGCTAAACAATTTCTTTCTTCCATAAGGCTTTTCACTGGACAATAAACATAGACGTTTTTAAACTTAAAACGTATAGAAAGTAAATTTAAATATAAAAGCGAAACGGAAAAAGAAAAAAATAAATTAAACTTCACTTTTTCTTTTTTGTCTTTTCATGATTTAAGAGTTTCTTCATTTTATTTTCTCTAGTGTTTTAGTAAAAAGTAATCAAATTAAATTGAATGTTCACAAAACCGTTTTATAAGATTTAGATTAACCACAAAACGGAATTAGAACACTATACTAGAATTCATTTTATTTCAGGGAAAAAAGATGTTTTTTCGTACAGTAGTACAAAAATTTACGCAATACTTTTATCATATTCCAAATTTAACCTTCATTTTACTGTGTCCAATTACAGTTTATTTAATTAGGTTTTTAGGGCATCACTACACTATTGTCTTATATAATTAACCTAATTCATGGCAAATATTTTACCACAGATCTTTGTTTCAAACTGCATTCTGGATACTGGAGCCCAGCCTACACGTGCTACACACTGCCAGGACATGAATGCGAGGCTTGCAGTAGCTCATCAATTCAATTACCTCGTATGGACATGAGATTACATGGTGAGTTAGCATTAGTAATCTTTTCGATGATCTACCATTTCCAGTACCCTTTATTTTAATTTCTTGTTCTTATTCTTATGATATACTGCACAAAAATGAGAAAAAAATCAATTATATCCTTATTTGTACTTCATAGAGTCCCTTTAAGTTATTGTGATAACTACGCACATACGATAAAAATTAAAATGAAGATAGCTGACAATCGTTTTGAAATTTTGTGAAGAACGAAGCTTATGCTTCCTTTTTTTCTGTTACTGTTTCTGTTTCTGTTGCTGTTGCTGTTGCTGTTGCTGTTGCTAATGCTATTGCTATTGCTATTGCTATTGCTATTGCTATTGCTATTGCTATTGCTATTGCAGTTTCTATTGCTGTTGCTGTTAGTGTTACCGTTACCGTTACCGTTACCGATACCGTTACCGTTACCGTTAACGTTACCGTTACCGTTACCGTTACCGTTACCGTTACCGTTACTGTTACCGTTACTATTACTGTTGCTGTTGCTATTGCTATTGCAGTTTCTATTGCTATTGCTGTTTCTATTTCTATTTCTATTGCTACTGCTATTGCAGTTTCTATTGCTATTGCTGTTTCTATTCTGTTGCTATTGCTATTGCTATTGCTACTGCTATTGCAGTTTCTATTGCTATTGCTGTTTCTATTGCTATTGCTGTTTCTATTTCTGTTGCTATTGCTATTGCTATTGCTACTGCTATTGCAGTTTCTATTGCTATTGCTATTGCTATTGCTATTGCAGTTTCTATTGCTATTGCTGTTTCTATTGCTATTGCTATTGCTATTGCTACTGCTATTGCAGTTTCTATTGCTATTGCTATTGCTATTGTTATTGCTATTGCAGTTTCTATTGCTATTGCTACTGCTATTGCAGTTTCTATTGCTATTGCAGTTGCTATTGCTATTGCTATTGCTATTGCTATTGCTATTGCTATTGCTATTGTTATTGCTATTGCAGTTTCTATTGCTATTGCTATTGCTACTGCTATTGCAGTTTCTATTGCTATTGCAGTTTCTATTGCTGTTGCTGCTGCTGCTGTTTCTGTTGCATGCTGTTGCCGTTTCTTTTTTCTTTGAAGAACTGTAGTCTCAGGTACATTATATCTAACAGGGATGGTTTGTTAAAAGGCTGTTTAACTTGGTTAAACCAAAATTTAAGCAGCAAACTTTATTTTAGCAAACTAGATTATGGTTTTTATAAAATAATTGTAAATACCAAAATCCCACCTCAAGTTAGTCTCTATACAACTGGAAACAAAAACATGAATTAAAAATTTAACCCTGGGTTAGTGCTAATCAGCTTTTGAACAACTGGGTCCTGGACTTTAAAATGAAAGTGCATGTTTTCTCTTGAGCTTAAACAAGTATGGACTTCTGACGGAAGCCTCACAGGAACGTCTTAATATACAATCTCAGTAGCGCCAGTTCTTGTAAGAGTGCTAATGGAAAGATCGACGTTTTGTTCAAATGTCATAAAATGAATGCTGCGTCGATGTTTCTACAGGAACAGTTTGATAATAAGTTATGTTTTACACCGTAAAAAAATATTTTTGAGACTGACGTTTCGGACTATAGTCCTTCGTCGGAGTGAAGTGTGTGGGAGATGAATAGAGAGGTGGTTATATAGTGATGTAAAGATAGATTGCCCAACAAGATAGCTAGGTGGAAAAACAAAAGGAAATACAAGGATAAACCCGATAAAAGTGTGTGAGAAAAAATATATACAAAAGGGTCAGAAAAGACAGAAGTCTAATTAAACGCGAAGCGTTCATTTATCCCATGGGGATTAAGGGTACCCAAAGCATGAATGAGACGCATTTCTTTTGTTTTGCGACAATCGTTACCGCCGTTAATGAGAGAAATACCGAATGCAACAAAATTAAAAATGGAATGATTTGAAGAATTAAAATGGCGAGAAACCGGTTTGGAAAGATCGAGTTATTTCGTATGTCATAAAGATGATCCCTGGTGCGGTCACCTAAACGGCGGCCATTTTCCCCAATATATAGCTGGTTACAGTGAGAGCATTGAATACATTAAGTGATGTTGGATGTGGTACAATCAAAATGGTCGATGATGTTAATAGTAGACTTAGGGCCGGTAACAGAAGTACTGGGAGCTACATAAGGACGTGTGAGACAGCCTTTTCGAGAGCAACGAAAATTGCCAGGCTCTTTATCACAAGGTAGAATAACTTTAACTAAGAAGGGGCGAAGATTACGGTCTTTCTTAAAAGAAAAAAGCGGGCGTTGAGTAAAAATATTTGAAGTAACGGAATCTGAGTTAAGTACTTTAAAATTGCGATTTACAATGGGTTTAATAGAGTTGTTGATGGGATGAAAAATAATCGTATATAAACGGAATACGATTGTTGTTGGCACGAGTCTTAGGACTGAGTGCAGTAGCACGGTCAAAAGAAAAAGCCTTGTGCATGGCGTGGTCAACAATAGCGGCAGGGTACTGACGCTTAATGAAAAAAGAAAGCATCTCAGTGCATTTGTTAAAAAAGTCAGTGTCGTCACTACAGAGACGTCTTAAACGTAGAAACTGTGAAAAAGAAATAAAATTGAGGGTATGCTTGGGATGTAAGGATGAATACAATATATAACTGTGAGAATCAGAAGGTTTATTAATAAACGCTATAGAGCTAAGATAATTGGCAAAATCAGTGAAACCTCACTTGGGAAATCAGTGAAACCTCCGTCTCTTTTCTTGACATCTCGGTCAGTATCAACTTTATCAATCTTGAAGACGGTTTATATAACATAAAATCCAATACGTCCTTCATTCACTTCCACAATCACTGTTTTACTTTTCTTTTTAGAGGCTTTTAGTCCGTATCAAAGATTTTCTCAAAGCCCTACCCAACAACAGCCGACAGAGTCTCTTCCCAATCAAACCCGACCGCGTAAGCCAAGAAGGCCTTGGACTCGAGCAGTATTTTCCAATCTGCAGAGAAAGGGTTTGGAAAAACGCTTTCAAGTTCAAAAATACTTGACAAAAGCAGATAGGCATCAGCTAGCGTCCATGTTAGGATTATCTGACAATCAGGTCAAAGTTTGGTTTCAAAACCGAAGAATGAAATGGCGACAAGAGGCAAGAGAATCTGTTAGCAGTACAAACCCCGACGACGATGAAGAAAACCAATGTTGAATTTAATCCATTGTCAGGAAATACAAACTTTTGGCCATGTTAAAAGATGTACATATCGGAAAGTTTTCAGCTAGGCATAATAGTGATTTGTCGAAGAGTTTTAAGTGTAAGACATTTAAAAAATAATAAAAAATGATGAAAAAATCAAATGTTAAAATTTCTATCAGCAACAAGTTTTTTTGGTTGTGATCCCATATACCCAATGAATGCGCAGCAAAATTTAATCCATGCCGGGTGAGGTTAGGGCCACAAAGCCAGGAACCATGACTTTAGGACCGTTCATCATTCGTATTTATCTTGACCCTAATTAATATACGTACCCTTTTCACGTTTAGCGTGATACAGCGAAATGTTTGACTTATTGGAAAAAGGAACCGACTATCAAAGTTATCACATCTATATTAGTAAAACTGGCAGTTTTTAATGTAGTAGCCTCTAAATTAGCAAAGAGATTAATTTTCAAATCTAAACAATTTTACAAAGACTGTATGGTGGGAGGGCATTGCATGCCCTGCTAGCCACGTTATCATGCTAAACACATACATTTGCTTGCAAAAATTCAACAAAAATATTCACATCTTCGCCAAGTTTTGGCCAATCCTATCGAAACTTAGCATTTTTACCATCATTGATGTGACAATTTTGATGATGAATTTCGTTTTTTGAAAAGCGAAATATTTATTAATGTCACACTGGCGTGAAAAGGGTCTATACAGTTGTAGGCAAAGCCAGGATTGATAACTATGAGATCGCTTATCACCCTTCTTCACCTTAACCCAAACACAACAATAGAAAGAGCCAGGAGTCATAACTATAGGATCGTTAATCATCCCTATTCATCTTGAGTCCAACACAGTAGTAGACAAAGCCAGGAGCCCATTACTATATGGAATCGTTGATCATCCTCTATTCACCTTGACCCCAACACAATAGTAGATAAGCCAGGAGCTTATTACTATAGGATCCGTTGATCATCCTTATTCACCTTGTAGACAGAGCCAGGAGCCCATTACTAGGAAATCTCGGTGAGTCTTTATCAATTCACTGTCACTCTAACAAAGTTGTAAAAAAGGCTAAAACCTCTTTTTTCATATTGTTTCCAACACATAAGAAGATTAAATCAAGAACATAGAAGGACTACGAGCTTTTCACACATCCTGCCCGGTTGAAGAAGTTTAATTTTACTTTAATACATAGTAGACAAAACCAGTAGTCCGTTTCTAGGTCTGTTCGTGGCACTACTCACACTTTGACATGCGTGTTAAGAATGGTTTTGAAGTTTGTGTGATATCTTATTTTCTTATCCTACATGAAGTAAGGTTAATAGGAAACCAACGCGGTCTTGTTATATTAAAACTTGGCCAGTTCCTTCGGCACAAATGATATCGTGCGCTATTGGAATTTAACAAAATGGAACAGGCGTATAGCATATAGTTGGCAACGATGCGTTGCCTTCCGTGCTGGAGGTCTTCATTTCCATTCCAGAGTTTGTGCTCACGAGTTTAACAAAGAAAGAACCTAAAAGCATACAGCAAATGTTGAAAAACAATAGAATTAGTTTTCTTATCACCAACATATTGGTTACTGAAAAATTTGAGTGCCTTTTTCTGGCAACGTGTGAACTCGTATTCTAGACTTGAAATGCTTTAGCAATACTGCTCGATGATCTAACACAGTGAACATGCAAAAAAATTGCTATGATAAGGATTATCTGCATTTTACTGGTAATTATACACACAAGCAAGTTATCCGTCGAAGCATGGACTCTAAGTGATACGCTTCTTCGCAGACGGACAACGGAGACAAGTTATCTAAACGAATAATTTCTCTTCGTGCCGCATTTAGAAGTGGAGTTTATCCGTACTTTGGCGAGGTTGGGTTTTCGTCTTGCTGGATGACGTGCCATGCTCCTCACCAGTGCAAAGCCGGAGGCCGGGGAGCCCGTTTAGAAGCCCTCCAGGCGGCAGTTACCAGTAGCAGAGTCTAACCCAACCCTAACAGGATAGCAGAGGAAACGCGAGGTAGCTGCGCAAGTCCAAAGCAACCTCTCTGCCATCTGCCGAAGGAGACTATCTGTATCCAGAGTGCGGCAGAGCATTCCGTCCCCGGATTGGTATAATTGGCCACAGTTGGACACAATGCACCCAGTTCATCGTTATACGTGATCGTGATACTATTGTCGAAAACGAAGGATGAACAATATACTAAAACAAATAATCAGACTTGCTAAAAAGAATTGTCTAAGTTCGTCCAGACTGCTAATCCGTCTCTAGTATAAAAGTAGTGATCGTAGTTAAAGTGAAGTGTTTGGCACCTTCGCAGAGTTCAGTCTGATATCGTAGAAGCTATGACGTTACTTCTTGTCATGCAAAAGGTTTGCAGCTAAGACATCGAGAGCGGCAAAATGTGTCTTCTTCAATTATTTCCTAAACATAAGATACGCCTAAGTATTCGTCAAATATTCGGGGTCCGTGCACTGCATTGATCACGCGCCTGTCGGTGAGCTTTCATAGATTTTAGGCAGGTCGGCACACGGCCAATCGATCTGTCACACCATTTGCATCATGTGCTCAGCACGCGCTCTGCCAAAGCTATCATGAAAGTGAAACTGTTATTCAACACACATTGAACGCAAAATGAGTGCCAAGAAACCTGATTAGGGAGCTGCGTTGTTACGCTCGCATCAATAAAAACAGCCAGTGTTGATTTTTCTGAGAGCTTTAAATATAATAAATTAAGACAAACCGGCGCCGTACAGAAAGTGCCGTTGTTTATACTGCTCGGAAAAATATCAACACAAATGATAGAAAAAACATTTTAGTAAATTTTCATCGTTATAAGTAGTTCCATAATAACCTTGTATATTAACGTATTAGATGTAGAATTATATTCCCATTGCGTCAAACGAGAAGTTTATTCTTAAATGCATACTGCGTCTTGATTAGTAATTGCTACACAACAAACTCCAAATATATAAATATATGCACTCAAAAATAATTTTATTTATTCAAAATGATTATATTCTATATTCTTTTCATTTTTAACGCCTAAAAAAAGTTAATTTGAAATTGTATTAGGTTTTTAATGATGATGATGATGATAACGACAACAACAACAGTAATAATAATAATAATAATAATAATAATAATAATAATAATAATAATAATAATAATAATAAATAATAAAAGATTTCTTGTAGTTGCTCATGCAGCTAAATATATCAAACTTCGATAAATTAAAGGTGATAAATTTCGATTCCCTAAAAAATATTTGCGTCATTTTTACGATTTCTATTCTGTCACTCGGTTTCTTCCATCGTCTTTTATAAAATATTTATATAAGAACCATTTTGAAACATGATTTTAATTAAGATATGTATAGATATTTTTGGTCGGTGAAGGTCCTAATATTCTACGCATCAATTGTCAGTCTTAACCGATCATAGTTGATCAAGTTACCTCAAAAATGTATAAAAGAAAAGATCCTGCTTTTAATATTTTAAAAAATCATACTGATAGGGCCTTATAAAGGACAAGTATAAACATTATATATCAACTCTCTTTCTTCTGTTTCTAATTGAAATAAGGAAATTACTTTTTGTTTATAGGTAAAAATGTTTAAAGCATTCTAATTTTCATCAGATATTTTTTCCTTGTCATATAAAAATAAATAAAAACTTGTTCCGGTAGTTGCTTCAGTTAATTTGGCCACCATATTCACATTCACCAAGTCCGGCTTTATAATTCCGTGTCTGTTTCACTTAAATACTAAATATTAACTTTTAAATAAAAAAATATTAAATATTAAATATAGTCATCTTTAAATAACAGATCAAGAGAACTGTTAGCCAGCTCTATCCTAAATGCACTCAAGAAGGGAAAATTTCCACCTCAGGTATCGATCTTTACGGCAAGCTCATTTATGAAGTAAAATAAGAACACTTTCCAGTATGTAAACATCTATCATCGGTGACCACACTGAACCAATATTATTGCTTATTATCCCTGCTAATTCAATGTTTTACTCTGGCTTGTTCTTTCTTCTGTTTTCCACCAATATTCCGGCTTACATTGTATAAACAAGTACCAAAGTCTCAGCTGGGTGCAAACTCTGACGTATTATATCAGGGTGGTAAAGGGGGGTCTCAGATAACGAATCACGGTCTTTATTTTTAACACAATAAGGGATCACGATAAGATATTTTGATGGAATTACGAAATCACGGACTAAATTTAAGGCAATAACGGATCACGATTTCATTTTGGCACCCCAATAACGAATCACGGACCTGTTTTTGAGTTTTTTTGACCCAATAATGGATCACGAAAAAACCCTTTATCACCCTGTTATATACAGTGCCACGAGTGACAGCTTCCGTTCACTGGCTGCGAGAAGTTAGAATGTCTGCCTCATATGCTTCTCCTAATCCTGAGGTCGTGAGATCGAAACCGTGTTGTGTTCCTGAACGAGACACGTTACCCGCCTTGTTCCAGCCAACTCAGCTGTATAAAAGAGCAGCAGATTCTACTGGGGGCTAACAGGCCTGCGATGGGCGTCATTTGTTCCTTTTCCACTGAGTTTATAAGCTACGTACCAAATATTAAAGAATTTATCCTTCCCAGCACAGACCTTAAAGTTTACAGTGGAGGTATTCCCGTCATGTCTACTGTGATCTTAATGAACATTGTATCGTCCCTAATGTAAGCGCGCTGGTACAGGTCAGCGTGTGAGATGAACAGAGGGCACCCAGACGCAATGTTCATGTTGCTTGTGGGTCTTTTAAAACTTGAGCTATTGGGATCTGGTCTAAACGCGTCCGCGACATCCAGTTGATGATCTTGGTCAAACAACTGAAAGGAGACCTTCTGTTTGAATGGCCAGCGGAGTAACGCATCATATTCGCTCCTCATAACAACAAAGAACAGTGACACGTGACTCCCTTTGCCCATCCCATCCCCGTTCGGGTACAAACGGGCACACACTTTGTATCCAAAACGCCCTACGTAGAAGGGGGGACTATACAGAGACACTGATTTACCGCTGACCGCGTCGTGATAACGCCTGGTCCAATCGTCGATCTTCCAGATGAATTGTCCATCATATGAAGTGGTTTCAAGCATTTGAATCTTTATGTCATGTTCAGACAATTGAATATCTTGAACTGCCATAACATGTTCAGTTTTCTCCAAGCGTCGCTCTACGGTCATGTTATTGGCCGTGAGGGACAGGGACCGAGGTCCTTGTTGTCCAGTTTTTAATTGGTCGATCTCTTGTTCCATGTTCCTAACTCGATCCTCTATAGCTCTGAGAAAAGTCACACATTCTTCAACTTGTGCGGTCACTTGTGTACCTTGCAGAGAGTTGTCACCATTACAATTGTCAAGTTTCTGTCGCATTGTTGCCAGTTCCTTTTTCTGTTCAGACACGGTTTTGTCCACAATACCGAGTTTAATCTGTTGCGTTCTGAGGTCTTGTTTCGTGCTCGCTAGACTTTCATTTTGGTTTTCCATTTGTATTTCCAGGTCGTTAACAACAGAGGCTAAATTCCTAATTTCATTTTCTTGCTGTTTAGTTTTATCAAGATTTTCTTGGCTTGTTGTATTTAAAATCAATAGATGCTCCTCCACGGCTTCCTTTGTGTGTTGCTGTAGCTCATCCCTTGCTCCCTGTGAAATTATGAAAGTAACAGTTTTT
The DNA here is from genome assembly GCA_025403565.2 of Palythoa heliodiscus. Taxonomy (NCBI): domain Eukaryota; kingdom Metazoa; phylum Cnidaria; class Anthozoa; order Zoantharia; family Sphenopidae; genus Palythoa; species Palythoa heliodiscus. Next base: position 471 of record JAOBYJ020627169.1, on the reverse strand, counting down.
TGTCTTTGAGTATTAGTATAAACAGGTTATTGAGGAATTAGCGTGTACAAAAAAACTAATTAACAAATGAGAAATTTTTGATAGAGGAGGAAATAATTCCTGTGATATACAGTTGGCCTTTTTAGAAACTAGTGGCAGTCTGGGCCGAATTTGGTTTCGCAAGGGCTTCTGGGATTGTTACACAGGCAACGACAGTAGTTCAGCTGTGTTTTTAACAAGTTTTGCTCTAGGTATATTGTCTACTGTCACTCTGTCCCTTTCAAGTTTCGATAAATGACTTTCCGCCACGTTCTTTTCACTCGATCGGCTTTTGCATCCACCGAAGCGATCTCAGAAGGCAAAGACCAATTATAAATAAATAAATAAATAAATAAATAAATAAATAAATAAATACAAATACATATACAAGTTCTCCCCCTCGGGGGCTTTTCAGAACCTGTTTACAAATATATACAGTTAAGAACCCCAACT
>JAOBYJ020625557.1:0-13475 GCA_025403565.2 Palythoa heliodiscus | reverse complement strand
CACCTTACCAACTAGGCTAACCAGGCACCTTACCAACTAGGCTAACCAGGCACCTTACCAACTAGGCTAACCAGGCGGTCGTTTTACTGGAGTTTCTAGTCAGGTTCTTTTTATTAAGTTGTTGAGGCTTTTAAAATGACACAAAGATAAATTTCATTTGCAAGGTTTTTTAATCGTAATTTGCTGTTACTTGCCTTCATTTTGAAATCACATCCAATGGCTTTTTTTAGAGTCATGGTTATTTCATTTAATAATTTTTTTATCAGTCATTTGGTTTGTTAATCAGTCAGTTGGACATCCAGTTAGTTAATCAATCAATCAATCAATCAATCAATCAATCGATCAGTCAATTGATTGATTAACGGAAAGCCAGGCAGACAGACAGACCAACAACAGAGCCACACTATCAGTTATTTGTTGTGATGTCATGCATGTCCATTTAATTGAGCCGTTGATGAAACTGAATCCAATTATTTTTATATCATATCCCTCATGATTAGGAGTCTGGTGGTAGCTGCAAGAAATGTAATTGTAGTAACAACGTGAACCCTAATACACAAGGAAACTGCAACACCACAACGGGAGAATGCCTCAAGTGTTTGAACAACACGGCTGGGTTCCACTGCCAGTGGTGCATGGCTGGTTACTATGGCAATGCATTAACAGACTCCTGTCAGAGTAAGATTACATTTAGTTGAATTTAGATACCTCAGTACATACACTTGATATTTTACACTATTTATGCTTGATTTACGAAATCAAACAGAAATAGTCTAAAATATCGAGTGTATGTTATTCATACAATCCAAGCAACCTATAATTTAGATATACCATCAGACTCTTTCCTTGCTAAACTCTGTACGTAGCACGGTTCAACTGCTCCGTTGTAATATTGTTTTCTTTGTTGTCAATTCTTGTTAAATACAACAACTAGACTACCATCTATAAAGTTTTTAGTTGACAATGACGTGTGTACGTCCAAACGTTGTAATGTATCAAAATTAACTCAGTCGCAGCATATGAAAACTTGTCATGTCAACCTTTATTTGCTACTGAATATTTTACTATTATATTATTCACGTTGTCACAGTTAAGGCAACGAATTTTGTTTGGCACTCGGATCTGTTTTAACGTAGATGCCTCCAAGAAGCATCAGCAGATTTCATCTTTGTTAGTCTTTGATTGGAGCTTTGGGGACTAAGTATTTGTTTGGAGCGCCATAATTGGGGCAGTTTTATTTTGGACAAATTTATAAGCTATTAATAGTCTTTGTTTGTAGTAGTCGTGGAATTTACTTTTCACTATCTAATCAAACTTTTGCTATTCCCTCTCACCTTATGTCAAGAGCATACGAAGTAAAAACCAAATACTAAACGAATATGAAATATTTTTATCATTTTAAACCGTTTAGAAAAGCTCAAATGCCTTTTTCCAGGTAAAATGCAGGTTTTGTATCATCAACGGGATTATGAGATCATGTATTGATTTATTATTATGCTACATTTGATTTACATTTGATTTATTTCACCAGAATGTAACTGTACCGCTTTGGGATCTGAGGATAATGAATGCCATAACATCACGGGTCAGTGCAAGTGTTGGCCCAACGTTGCAGGTATGACATGTGACCAATGTGAAGTCAACGCGTTCAACTATACCAGTGGTAGGGGATGCACCCAGTGTAACTGCCACCCACAGGGAGCCACTCTACAGCAGTGTAATGAGGTATTTGTTTCTTTCACATACCAACCAGTACATGTCAGTTTTGTTATGAACTTTGCAGTTTCCCTGACCTTGGAAGTCAAGATGGTGGAGTTGTTAATAATTGCGCCACCCACATCTATGACTTGGGTTTAAACCCTGGGCTTCGCGTAGGGCTGAGATTTGGTTGATCTTAATGTGACTCTGAGGGGTTTTCTCCAGGCACTCTGGCTTTCCTCTCACAGAAATCAGCCTTCATCCTGAGATCTGATCCGTCTTCCCAGTTCGTAATATGGCTATTAGTCATACAGCTACAATATTTGAGACATAAATAAAGTTACAATTATTATGTATTTCTCATCTTAAGAGTATCTGCTTTTTTCCCATTTGATAACCAGACTACAGGTGTGTGCAGCTGTCAAGCAAATGTCACAGGTAGAAAATGTGACTCTTGCAACCGAGGGTTGTTTGATGTCTCCAGGAAGTGTGTAGGTATGTAATGTTAGATAAAACAATGTTTACTCTGTTCATGTAAGATAATAAACCAGTTATCAGTATCACTCCAGAATAGTGACGATTGTCAAGTTCTTCAAAAAAAGTCATTGTCTTAGTTAAATTACATGGATATATAGATTTCATAAAATGGATGCTGCGTCGGTGTTTCTACAGAAACAGTTTGATAATAAATTATGTTTTACACTGTAGAAAAAAATTGTTAGAGACTGACGTTTCGGACTATAGTCCTTCGTCGGAGTGAAGTGTGTGGAAGATGAATAGAGAGGTGGTTATATATATAGATGGTTGATTTAGCAGCCGTGGTTGGAGCTTTTCAGCCACAAGATCCTAGGTTCAAACCGCGGCTTTTCAGTTACAAGCTCCGAGGTTTAAACCCCGGCTTTTCAGCCACAAGATCCTAGGTTCAAACCCCAGCTTTTCAGCCACAAGATCCTAGGTTCAAACCCCGGCTTTTCAGCCACAAGATTCTAGGTTCAAAACGCGGCTTTTCAGCCACAAGATCCTAGGTTCAAAACGCAGCTTTTCAGCCCCAAGATCCTAGGTTCAAACCCCGGCTTTGCCAAGAGTTGAACATTTTTGGGATCTTCTATTCCGCCAAAGCTGACCCAGCTTTTCGTCCTTACGAGCTCGAGGTCGGTATATTGAGTACCAGTTTCTGATGGGGGCTGACCTGCAGCTAGTGTTCTGTGTAGGGGGAGTTAATGACTCTCATCCGCTTAACACTACGAAAGCCAGAGATAAGCATCGACTTTAATGGGTCACTTGGGCTCGTAAAATGATTTAGCTTTTAGTCTGCTGCAGCCGCGAACCCCTGAACTGCATAAAAACTTAATCTCATTACATAATTGTATAATTAATGAAAAATTCTAATGTGATTTACAAACTAACAATAATTAGAGGAGATAATTATGGACATTAGGTAATATGAAAAGATAAAGCTAATTAGCTAATGATATATTTATAATTGTCGAGCTTCTCCTTTGTCGTCTTGTTCAAAACGTTACTAAGTAGATATTGTTATAAGTAAATACTATTATTTTTGCGGGATTGTGAGGCCTTAACAGGCTTGGTGTTGAAGGGATTTTAGCAAGGTTGAGTTGCTTTGCCTTCGCCAAATGATTCTTTGTTGGCGAGTTGCTTCTTTTGACTTCGTGAGTTTTCCTCCTCGACGTGTTTTAAGGGTGAAATGTTCTAGAGGAGAGTGTATAAACTTTAGATAAGAGCCATTTATGTACGGTTAAAGAAAAATTTGATACAAAAAAAAGCAACCGTAAAGAAAAAGCGTGTTTTTTTATACTGGTTATTTTAATTGACAGTTATTCTGTTGTTTGTAATTCAAACCAATGCTTGAGTTGCTTTTTTTCTCTTCAGAATGCAACTGTCACCCCAACCAGACCATGCCTGGAACAACTTGTGATGTCGTAACTGGACAGTGTGTTTGCAACATAAGTCTTGGCGGAGGAAGGTATGGCGGACGACGATGCGACGGTTGTGCACTACACACCACAGGTGAGCCTCACAAGTGTTATGGCACTTGCTGCTCTACACATCCCTCTCGATTCCCTTCATCACAGTTAGCCACTTGATATCCAAGATCCATTTATCCGAGAAAGCTATACTGTGTGTTATACAGAATTAAACGAGACAGTTTAGTGAAGTTATTTTAAAGATGGGCTAAAAATGTAGATTACATCACTTGATTCCACACACACTGGAAAACCAGAACTTTTAATGAAGCAATTTATATTGCTAATATAAAACCATCTTTGAACAAGCAAAAAATATCTTTTGAACTCTGCCTTTTCTCACGAGGAATAACTTAATAACGAGCTTTGTTTTAACCAGTACATTTGTACGAGACCCAGTGAACTGTGTATTTTAAACTGAAAATTGGAAAGTCAACCAATAACGTTTGTTTTATTATCATTATGAAAATTTTTTAGGATATCTTTTAAATACATTCTATGGAAAAAAAATCTTTTTCCGAGCCAAGTGGCCCATTGGAGCCGGTGCTTATCTCCGTTTTCCGTAGTGTTAAGTGGATGAGAGTCAATGACTCCCCCTGGACGGGACACTAATCCATCGCAGGTTAGCCCCCAGCAGAAGCTGGTATTCATTTTACCGACTTCGTACCGACTGGTACTCATTTTACCGACTTTGGCGGAAAAGAAGGTCACGCAAATGTTCAACCCGGAAACTTGTGGTTGGAAGGCAGAGATCTTATTACTGCGCCAACCACACCCCCGTAAAATTCTATGGAGAATTCAATTTTAAATTGTTTAGTGCAGGCCGTCTGTGTTTAGCATAAGAGCTAATCAGTTTGTTTTTTGGTGCCAATTCAAGGCAAGCCACCTTACTGCAAGCCGTGTACTGAACGCTGTTACTTCAACTGGTGGGAACTGATTAATAAGGAGAATTACGCCGTATCTGTTCTGGAGAAGAACGTGACAGATCTGCTCCAGGCATTTGGTGGATTGTCACGCGATACCATAAACTCAACATTACACGAACTAGAGAAGAACTTGTCTTCGGCTGACCAGGTGTTCAGTGGAGCACAGTACGACTTACAGGATAAAACCACTCAGCTTGAAAGGGTAAGTGACGTCACCTTGATCTCATAGTCTGAGGTGCTTGTCAGCATCGTTCATACATGAAGTATGTCTCTTTTGCTTGTGAACTGTATCGTTTAATATAACAATTGGTGTGAAAAGTGCATAAAGGCAAGCATTGAAAATCTTCAATGACTTCATTACGTTTTAAAACCTCGAAGAAGCATTGAAAAGCGCACGAGCAATCACTTCAAAGCCCGCAATCGTGTTGGGCTGCGGACAATTTGCAACAGCATAGGTCTTAAATTTTGAAAGTTTAGGTCTTAAAAAGTCTTAAAAAGGTTTTAAATTTCCTGAGTTGGAACCTTCAGGAACCCTGTTCATGCATAAATAAAATGTTACGAAAAATTGAGGATTAAGGTTAAGGTAAAGGTAACGGTTAAGGTTAAAGTAAAGATAAAGACAAAGATAAATCTAAATATAAAGGTAAGGGTAAGGGTAAAGGTAAAGGTAAAGGTTGCAGTAAAGGTAAGGGTAAAGGTAAAGATAAAGGTTAAAGTAAAGGTAAAGGTAAGAGTAAAAGTAAAGATAAAGGTTAAAGGTAAAGATCAAGGTAAAGGTTAGAGTAAAGGTAAAGGTAAAGGTAAGGGTAACTTTAATCTAACGTCGGTAGTTCCGTCAGTTCCTATAACTGGTATCGATGGAAGCCGACGGTGCGCCCTTTACCCCCTCCCTCTATCAGTGCTCCGTTTTACGGGTATTTATTTAACGTCAGTAGTTCCGTCAGTTCATATAACTGGTATCGATGGAAGCCGACGGTGCACCCTTTACCCCCTCCCTCTGTCAGTGCTCCGTTTTACGGGTATTTATTTAACGTCAGTAGTTCCGTCAGTTCATATAACTGGTATCAATGGAAGCCGACAGTGCACCCTTTACCCCCTCCCTCTATCAGTGCTCCGTTTTACGGGTATTTAAAGCTAAAGCTACACAGATCAGAGAAAAGTCGAAACAGACGTTGGAGTCGCTGAAAGTCGAACCGGAGACCTTTAGCACAGAATGCAGCGCACTTACCGACTTCTCTATCAGTTTTAATGAAGAAGTGTTATCTTTTGCACATAACCAGTAGTTTTGGAAAACACATTTTTCTGTAGGTACCGAAATATCAGCATTTGGCTAAAAAAGAAACATGAATCAATAATAGCAGAGAACCTGAAAAATGTCGAAGTTGCGTTTAATTCTACAACCACTTTTTGGTATCAAAAAATGTTGAACGAATGGTTAGAACAGTTTAGAAGTTCTGAAAAAAGCGTTCGTACAGAGTCTGGAGCACTGGAAAAAGTGTGGAATCCAAAAACTTTCTGTAAACAATGGAAAAGTCTGAAAAGTAGAGCAATTGTTTGGAAAAAATTTTCTCGGCTTGACTTCCAGCTAAAAGACACTCAGTGACTGACCTTCTAAAATAATTTGCCGGAGATATGACCGCTCTAAATTAGAAGAGGGATTCCAATATTCAGCTGTCAGGCATATAATTTTCAAAACTAGAACACACAGCGCAGGCAATAAAAAACCCTGAGTGTCAGTTTATAAAACTGTTTTGAAAAAATTACTGACCTAATTTCAGTCTGGAAAATTGGTGCAAAGGTGTAGAAAATGTCTGGAAATAGTCTGTAATTTTGTTTTTTAAAGATCTCTGCGAACCCCGTGAAAACTTCTTTACATTTTTTTGCTTACATTTCACGTTATAATGTTTTACCTTTATCAGATCCGAAATAGCATCTCGGAGTACCAGAGACGTCTCAACGAGTCCCAGCAGATCCTGACGGACACACAGCTGTACTTATCAACAGTAGCAAACAAGTTCAATGGAACAATAGAAGTAATACCAGTGGCTCCTAACCAACTCCCAGCCTCCCCCAGTGTCCAACCGGGAAAGACTGGGGTTACAGTATACGCAGATTACAATACCATTGTTTCCATGTCAACCCGTTACAGGGAGTTGATCCACGGTTACAATTCCTCTGGGTATAAAGCATATGGCAGGATTATGACCAGCTATCAGATGGTAAGAGCAACCTTGAGCAAATCCAGTCTTCACGTAAAAGCTCCTCTTTACCCAGTTTGCTTTATATCTTGTGGTTTCTGTTTTCGCTGAATCCGTTTGAAATTTTAATGAAAATGTGACAAAAACAGTTTTCATTTTAAATAATTTTTTTTTGTTACATTGCCTTATTTTTCTTGTGTTTGAATTAACAGTGTACACCCTATGTACCATGCGTTTTACCTAAAAAACTACCTTTTTAATGTTGTTTTTCTTTCTTTTTGCGAAGAAGGAAAAGAAGATGCCTGACTTAGACAGGTTTCTATCTTTGGTGTCTCATCTCTGCGTATTAGAAGATTCCTTGTCACAATTTTTTTTTGATTTACACAAATCTTGTTTCAAAACTTTCCTGTTTATTGCTATGCCACAGTTAATTTTTGCTTTAGCTGAAGCTAGAAGGACGTCATTGTTTATACAGATCGCACTCGCCAATGCTACAGCTGCTATTGCCGCAAGGCTAATACAGGAAGCTATGACCAGACTTCCGCTAGTTGATGCACAGAGAAGAGTGGCCGAGACAAACCTAGGACCTAGTTTCCAGGACTCACTCGCTGCTAGTCAACGAAAATTGGAGGAAATTTCCCGTGTGGCACAGCAAATTACCGAGCTAATGAATAATGCCTCTGCGACTGGGAAGCAAGTCAAAGGAATGGTTGATCAGGCCCAGTCTACAGTTAACACAGCACAGACATCGGCCAGCCAACGTAGAGCTGAAGCTCAAATTGCAGTCCACAATGCAACGGCGGCTCACCAGAGTATTCTAATGGCACAAAAGCACGCTTTGGAAGCCCAAGCCAATGTCACGGAATTTAAAGTAAGTTTTTGTTTTAAAACATGTTTTGTAAATTTTGCGAGGTTTTACTTTTTACGAATTTCTGTGAAATGACGCGTTTGACTATTCAAAACAAAGATGAAAAATACACTTTTGGCTTAGATTTTGAACATTCAGATAGAAGACAAAGTTTTTCACGTTTTCGTTTATTTGTGATATGTATTTAAACAGTTGTTTTATTCTCTATTCTGAGCTAGTTTCTTGTTTTCTACGCAGTCAAATGCAACGGGAGTTCTTGCTCAGGGGCAGTCTGCATTGGAGAAGGTTGTTGATGGAATTAATAGAGTCGCCATGGTGACAAACACTACTTCCGAAGCCAACAAAATATCAGCAGAAGTTCAAGCCATGCGCCTGCCAGTCACTCTCCAGGAAATTCAGCAGCTGGCCAATCAAATTAACAGCACAGAAGTTAACGAGACCGCTATTAACATCACGTACGAGGGAGCCTCGACCGGGCTTGAACAGGCACGAGGTGTGGAACAGTTATCCAAGAAAGCAATGTAAGGATGGCAGTTAGGAGTGAACTGTTTCTTTACGTGTGATATGTTATGGTATTCGTGGGTGAATACATGTGTATTATTTCTTAGTATCAAGTAGAATTTAGTGTTGGTAAAACGTTATCGTTAAAGTTTTGCAGATAAATACAAAAAGTCCCCGAGGTTGAAAATTCTAAACTGAAAGCCACCAATCACTCAAGCTATAACTTTACTTTCAACAAACTGTTGACAAGATTTGAGGTTAATAAACAAGAAATCTCGAAGAAAATTTTGTAACTTCACTTACCTATTGATATATGCAGGAATTTATTGGTTTGTTTCGTGTTTGAACGGCGGCATGGTTGAGGCAGTGGTAAGGTACCAGGTTCAAATCCAGGCTCTACTGAGAGATGAACATTTGTATGACTTCTTTACATCAAAGTTGATTCAGCTGTCCATTCTTCCAAGGTCAATAAATACATTATAATACAATATACCAAAATGAGTACCAGCTTCTGCTGGGGGCTAACCAAGGTTTCAAGGTTTTTTATTTTGCCATTATTCATATACATCAAACCTGCGACGGATTAAGGTCCCGTCCAGGGGGAGTCGATGGCTCTCATCCGCTTAACACTATAGAAACTTGAGATAAGCACCGGCTTCAGTGTTCCACTTAAGCTTGTAAAAGTATTTAACTTTCATGTTTGTACAGTCTGTCTAGACTATAATAGTCTCAATGGTTATTAGATTCAAACAAAAGGAATGTGTTTTTTTTTCTGTTTCAGTAATGTATCCCAGAATGCCCTAAACACCGTGAAAGGTATCGAAAACTCTCTGGATGAGTCAGAGCGGCTGGTGCAGGAGGCGCACACACTGCAGACTGACACAGACAGGATGGCCAGTGAGATAAACAACATTACTAACACAGTAAGCAAACTTTACTATTGAAAACCTTTTGTAGTTACACATTGTGTAGAAACAAAACGTTTGCTCCCTTTATTTCTTTCCTCGACGCCCAACAATATCATCGAGAACTGTGAGTTCTTTTTAGCCAGCGGTCAAATCATAAAATATGTCTTGCTAACTCTCACATGATCCGCAGGTTAGTTCCCAGTTCTCTTCGGCAAGAAAGGTTGGCGAGGAAACTCTTCATCTGATTAACAGCACAGTCATATCAGTTGACGAGGGCCTGACTTGTTTCTCCGATGCCAAACATGTTGCTCAAAATGCCTCAGACACGGCCAGAATGGCTCATAATGTCTCTAGGGAAGCTAGAACGGTACGTGTTAAACTGATAACCTTCTCAATGGCGTTAAGGATAACGACGATGGTGATACTTGGGATGATGATGACAATTTTGTTGATGATTGACACTGCTGATCATGCATACATACATACATAAACTTTATTTATACTCGAATTTGAGAGTAGCTTTTACAGAGCTAATTTCTTCGAGAAATGATAATAATAATTAATAATAAAATTAATGATAATAATAATAACAAAATTAAAGTGAAAAAGTTGAAGTTGACTATTTCCATATGTACACTATTTACAAATTATCGATTCAAGATTATTCAAGCTTGTATTTCAGTACCTCTCGCCGGAAGTTCTTAAGGTGTCCGGGAGAGAATTCCATAAACTAGCAGCTAAGTAAGAAAAGGAGTGGAGGCCATAAGTCGTAGTTTTAGGTTTCGGGAGAGATAGAATGATGATGTTGATGTTAATGGTGTTGACGATGTTGATTATGATGTTGATGATGACGATGATATTGATGATGATGATGATGATGTTGATGATGATGATGATGATGATGATGATGATGTTGTGGTTAAAATAGTTTAAAAAGGAGTTACTCTGGTTAAAAAATATATTTTAAAAACACGTTAAAATTTCCCGACGTTTCCGTTGAACCATCAACTTTCTTCCGGGGAAGCAAATAGAATGTAAAATAAAATAAATACGTTATTCTTACTTGTACATATTAATTCTCTTTAGACTTATGAGGAAAGTAACAACAAGATACCAAATGCAACCCGGCGCGTGGAAGAAGCGTATGACAGCGCGAAGAGCGCGTTTTCAGACATCGAAGCAACACATGCCAACGCTACTAAACTGTTACAGGACGTCATGGAGGCAGAAGGTAATTAGCCTTAAGTTACTATTTCGCAAAATTTGTTTGTGTATCGGGTGTGTAGTGGTTTATTTCATTAAATGTAAAGAGAGAAAAAGACAATACGTAACATTTAGTCCATGAAATACCTTTAATACGGTATACACGCGACGTTTTAAGACATGACAGTGGATATTCAATCAATACTGAAATATGGTAGTTTCTGTCAACTCTCGTTAGAGTGAAGCTGATGTTGCACAAGGCAATTTTTCATGCATTCGGTGTGTCCTAACGCCATTGCAAGACAAGTGCCACTGCAGCGTGTAACAGCCCGTACAGTGGCTAAAATAGTTGCGAGACAAGTTACAGACGTCGTTGCCGAAAAAACCCAGTTTTACTTTTCGCAATGATTCCAGTTACAAATTTCATGTTGCAGTAGCCATTGCGCCATATAACGTGGCTTGCCTGAATGACTCGTGGAACTCTAGTCGTCTCGCAAGGCATTGCGACACAAATTGTATAAAACATTACGTCGTCTAACATCACCTGTGTGGGTGTCTGATATCAGTATGTTTTACGTTGCTTATTTGCAGTGATTAAATTTGTACTAAGAGAGGGTTCATTATTTATCGAGAGGACCAAGTCGTGTAACTTGAACCAAAATCGTCTATTTTTTTCTAAAGCCCGTCTTAAATTCCAAGCAATTTTCCCACACTCGTCTGAGATTCCTAAAAAAAAATTCAAGACCCTGTCTGAAATTAAAAGACGGTAAAAATGAGAAATAGCCGTGTTCTGTCACCGTCTGATGTAAATACGACATTGTTTCAAGTATTCCCGCAGTTTTTTATGCTGTAAACAACTGCACAGCACCACTTAAAAATTGTTCTATATTCCTGTAGTTATTGCTTCAGGCTGACAAAGACATTTCGAAAATAGTACTATTACATTTCCTGTGCAATTAAGAGATACTTAATACTGGTGAAGTACAATTAGACGCTGACGAATCCCCATCATGGTTCATGATTCATGTACATTTAATAACAACAAATCCTATAAGACTTGATCTTGTTCAGTTTGAAGCGGGGCCCTTTTGTACTTTTGTATTATTTTTCAAAGCCCGTCATTTTACCGCAAAAATATTTCAAGACCCGGCATTTTTCATCAAAAAAATACGAGACCCTGTCTCTTTTTACATGACCCAGTCATACCGATAAATAATGAATCCTCCCTAAAATCTATGCGGAGCGGCCTTCCGTGGTTTAATTCTAATCACTTGCTGCCGCTTGTGTTGTTGTAGTACTGCTGAAGAGCTACATGGACCAAAGAGACGAGATGATACAACTCAAGGCAGAAGTACAAAACTTGGAACGGGAACTCGACAATGTTACCCAACAGTTTGAACAAGCGCTGGAGAAACACAACAACTGCAACAATGCTTAACCAAGGAACTTTTCCTCTTTTAGGGAAAATTAGAGTTATTCTTCCACTTATTGATTTTTTCTTAGACCAGATAGATAGTAAAAACTACAGCGTTCCCGCAGCTAGCCACACAAAAAGTCTAACACTTTTTCGTTACTTCAAAAACCCAAAGTTAGAAAGTTTAAGACCTTCAAACGTTTTTTCAGAAGTTACTATATCAGCTACTTCTTCAAAACTGTCAAGATCGCAGGCACTTCCGTTCGTATTATGATCGTTCTCTTCATGAAGTCATGGTTTTGTTTGATTGCTGAACGAAAACTTGAAAAAATTCGGTGCTTTTGTGAACATCTTCAAATTTACTTGACCATGAGAACAAATATATTTTCGAACAAAGATTTTTAAGGCTTATTCAAGTCCTCAAGTTTGAATTTTGGCAAATTTAAGACCCTTTCAAGGCCTTAGTTCTCAGTTCAGCTTACAGTTCTTTGTTTTTATAATAGGCCTTAAAAATACAAATTCAAAAACAAGACTTTTTAAGGCCTGCGGGAAGGCGCCGAGACGAATTAAATAATATTTTTAGCGAGAGCTGAATAGATAATTGTGCTTAGTAATTTATTATGCTAAACTAAATGCTGACATTGTAGGTTTGTAATAACAAGTGAAAATGTACGATATGCGTTAAAAGCGAATTATACATCTGTAAGTTTTGTATATATACTTTTTAACAATCTTTCATAAGTTGTATCATAGTTTTGAAACATAGCCAGAACCAAAAAATATTTTTTTATTTGTTTTTGCATGTTATCGCTGGTACATTAAGTTGATTTTTATATTTTACTTCAAACATTGACCCACTGTGATAGATAAATTCATAAGATCATTTAGATTATATAACCCAGTCAGTTCGTGCTGGACTGTTCAAAGGCTGGTTAAGCCAAAATTTAAGCAACAGTTTTACCGAGGAAAAAATTTGTTGATGTCCAAATTACAGCTAAAACAAGGCTCTGCAAGTAAGATAAAAGCTTTGTGTTTGTGGGATGCTGCTGGAAGAATAAATATGACTGTGTTGCACTCGCGTGCTTTGAGCAACAGATCACACGTTTTTATTGCTAATAAGCTGATAAACCATGCGGGCTGTTAAAAAGAACGAGAAGAAATTTATGAATTCTTCTCGTGTTCTTTCAACATCCCAAGTGGTTTATAAGCTTATAAACCATAGTAACGTGTGGTGTATAATAACTCAGAAGACGCACGAAATAAACGATAGCTGATTGACCAATCAGAGCTTGCGCATTGACTTTGTTATTGTATAAGGTGGTAATAACACAGCCACTAAATAGGGTACTGTGGGGTCACGGGTACTAAGCTCGTACTGAAACCCTTAAAAAAAGAGTGAGACTGAATGATAGCAGCCGTGAACAGTTGTTTTGGCCTTGTTAGGCCTCATCAGCACGGCACAGATAACAATCGGGCTCAGATCCTCACAGAAAATACCATGTTGAGGCCGAAACAGCTGTCCACGGCTGCTATCATTCAGTCTCACTCTTTTTTAAGGTTTTCAGTACGAGCTTAGTACCCGTGACCCCACAGTGCCCTATTTTACTACTAGTACGCATTTGCTACGTAATTATGTACGTTCAAGGCTGGAAACAAGAACATTGGTTAAACGTTTACCCTGGGTAAGTGCTAATTAGCTTTTGATTTACTGATTGCTACATTATTTCAATGGAAGCTTTAAGTTGCATACAGAAAAAAGAGCGGATGATTTATT
>JAOBYJ020624812.1:0-13479 GCA_025403565.2 Palythoa heliodiscus | reverse complement strand
TCATATTTTGACAAATACAACATGTGTAAAATGAAGTTAAAAAACAAACATTGAAATTTGTATTAGAAATGATGTTAATATTGTTATTGTTATTTTTATATCATTTTTAAAATATTACTAAAACTGTGCATAAGAACATTAATGATTGTGTAGAAAAGATATTAAAATTTATTTATGTTTTTAAATTTTATTTATGGTAACAGTAAATTTTTGCCAAGATAACTGTAACATTTTCACCCCGACGAAAGGGGTAAAACTTAAGAAAACCAACTTAAGAACAATAAATAGTACAAAACTGGGCCCAAACACAAATTCTGGGTAATTTCTTGACGAAAAAAATAAAATAAAATTAAGGGATATTTAACTTCATTCTGAGGCTAAGACTGTACAAATAAGTCTGTTGTCATAGGAAGTCAGCTGCAACTCAGGATTCAAACCCGGGGGGGGAGGGGGATACTCCCTATATTGGTATGATAGGGATGATCGTCGTATTTTTTAGGGGTTTTCAGAGAAAAATCGAAGTTATTTTATTGAAACGGTATTTCTTAGGGGTCCAAAAACAACACTGCCAGTAATTTCCTCCTCTTTTAGTATTTTTTAGGGATCATTTTTGCTAGGAGGTATTTTTTAGCCTCAAAAATTTTTTGGTATTTTTTAGGGTATTTTTTCAAATTTCCCGACGATCATCCCTATCCTTTTTACCCCAGAGTACCCCCCCAGGGATTTAAAACTGGTCTATTGTGAACAAAATACAAATATCAAAGCTAACTCATTCATTTAAAATGTTTATGAATAAGTTTATAGTTCTCCCTCTACAATCTTTGGGAATAGTTTATGAAAGTAGAAGTCAATGAGGATTTCCAGATTTTGTTTCCATGACTTGTCTCTTATTATCTTGATGACAACAACATCTGAAACTGTCCAAACAACAAAATAACAGTATTTTCTCTTTGTTAAATATATTTGGCCTTGAATTTGATGCCAATACACATGAGTGGTCTTTAAAGCATATTTGCCATTGATATTCTCCAAACAAAAGTCTTTGCTTTTGCATGCTTCCTCGATAGTGCCATTTCTTCGAGTGTAGGGGCATTTGCACTCTAGCACAGCATCATCACCCACAAGTCCATCTGGTGATGCACCTAAAATCCCCGACTCGTGCAACCAAAGTCCAGTTTCATTAATGGACAGGCCTGTGACTTTGGTGAATGCTTTCTTGGCCATCTCTTCATTGTCTATACCCCATGCAATTGCTCGAACACCACTTAAGTCGTAGTCCCCCATGAGTTTTTTAATTAGAGATGGGGTAACTCTTTTGGCCTTAAGCACTGCCCCAAAGTTACTTGCTGTCAGGCGGCCTTTCCTAGCATGATGCCATGCGGGGCAGTTCCTTTGGCCAGCTGTTATTTTGCTGACATTGAAAATATCAGTCAAATTAATCTTGACATTTAATTTGATGAAATCTAATTGTTTCTCCGATGTTGTCTCCAACAAAAATTCTTGGGAATAAATCAGTTCCTCAATTGACTTAATTGGTAGTTGGACTGTAGCCTCTGGCTCTGGACATAACACCCAACAAAGACCAGTAAACTTGCCATACTCTTTCAACTGATCATACAGCCAGGCGCGATCTTCCTCACTAGGATCTTTGGCCAATGGATTGTACATGCGTTTTTTCTCAGACGGAGGGAACATTTCTGCTGCTGCCTGTACAGTTTCTGCCGCTTTCTTTCTTTTCCACTGGCACTCAACGTCTGTTCTGCTCAAATTGTGGATTCCGTAAATAAAAATGGCCGCGGCATGACTGCATTTGAATGCACCGCGTGGACACTCGCATTCTGTGCTCTTAATTTTCAGATCATCCTCTAAGTAAATCTATACAAACAACCAAAAATTTACATTAATAAAAAAACTGATAAAGTATTTCGCCGACAGTTATACACGGGCAAAAGTTCAATACGAGTTTTTAAAATGGAAACTTATATAAATACGATGTTCACAAACTGATTACTTACCGTGACCTTGTAGGTCTTATTTTTCATGCTGGCATGGACTTCACCCCGTAAAACACCAGGCGAATAAGTAAAACTCTGTACGTGGTCCGACTTGTAATGGTTTTCACCGCGATCTAACGATTTTTGCTCTCCAGAGAAGTAAGATACTAGAGCCACGATCGACAGCGACGCCATATTGTTAATGGCGTTCAAACTTCGGCTTTTTTGCAAGGAACTAAGCCCTTCAAACACTTTTTACCTCTCCTCAAATTTGTATCAATGTATATTTTAGCTTGGTGTATAATCTGGTAATAAAACACGGGATAGTAGCACTGAAAACGATGAGACAACAGTAGAATCGGTCACTAGTCTTCGTTTGTTTAGAACTGAAAAAATGCTGTCATGGTAACGTGACGTCACACTTTAGGACTCTATTATGGCTCATGGAACGAGCACGGAATGCCCCAGCACGTTTAATGGTATTTATCTAACACTTGATCTGCTACTGTTGTAATTAATGAAATGGAGCAAACATGAAGTCTATGAAATTATAAATACAGTATAAAATTTATGATGGTGATTCTGCAGTTTGACTTAACAACAGATGTGATGAAGATTCTCAATGATGTGAAATTGTATGACAGGGGAACCATCTAAGACTAAATGTAGCTCAGGAATCAGGGTTGTTACTTTCCTATGATGAAAGGAATAAATTATTTATGATAACTCAAAACTGAGGCCATTCTGGTTTACATTTCGGTAACGTTTAATAATAAAAGTATTACCATACAATATAAGCAAATAAACCCACAATAATTTATAAATCTGGGTCTAACAGAGAGGTCTGGACATGAAAAAATATGCAAACTATAAGCACAATATTCAATCAGTTGCACTTTGCACCATAGAAAGGCTGGCAATGTGTTAAAACGTCTTGCTAATAGAGGTGGCAAAACATATTTAAAGACTCCATTCAAATAATTGTAGGTCTTATAATTAGATAGGAATAAATATATTTTGATAGATCGTGAAATTGTGCCTACTGTACCAGTACAAAAATGACTCATAAATAACTTGAATCTTTCCAAGTTTCGGTGAGCTGCATAATTTCAATCATTAATTTAAAAAACACCATCGGAAAGTATTATCTTGTGATAGAACATATGCCAAAACAAAGACCTACATTTAAGTGAAGTCAAAATTTAACAATCTAACAATTTAAATAAGTTTTTGTTGAAGTCTTATATTATGAGATAATAACATGATGACTGTTTGTCATCAGTTCAGATGCAAAAATAACTTGCTTGCAAAATCTAAAATGTGAGAACACATAGAAATAAATGATTGAAAGATCCAAGATATATCTTTATCCTGAAGATTGTTAATCTAACAACTTAAGATCTATTTTTGTACTTTGTATTTTTGTACTTTGATACAAATAATATTTTAAAAATAGTTTGTAGTTGGATAATCTTTTAAAATTATAATATATCATTTCAGATAAATATATCTTTTTAATATATTGTCTAAGTATATGTTGATGCAATATGCTAAAGCTCTAGTAAATGAAAACAGAAACAAAGAAAACATTAAACTAAACTCATTAAAATAAAATCAGTATTTTAGTAAATAATAAATAAGTTCTTATTCTTAATTTTTTAAATTAAAAATATAGAGACTCATTTCTTGTAATTGTAATGTGTTGTATCACTGAACATACTTACATATAAATTTTTAAATATGATATTGATAGTAAACAATAGATAACTTCCCAATTTCCAAAGTACAAAAATAAATAAATAAAAGTAAAATAGAACGGTTTTCATAAACCTGTGAAATAGTTAGTAGTGTAATAGCATGTGACACTCAAAATTTTTTCAATTTCATTTTGTTGTTATTGGATAGTAGCTAGGAGATAGTGTTTCACGGGTTTATGAAAGTCGCTCAACCCAAATTCTGTTGCTGAAAATTTTGATGACTCCCAAACTTTTGCCCCCACCCCCACTGGATATAAAAATGAGTGCCCCCTAATATACATTATATAGTAATTCTTCTAATATTTAATACAATTTTTATTCCTAACGACAATTTTTTTTAGCTATTTAGCAGACAGAGAGCACACAGAGGATAAATCTATTAGCCAGAATGTTTTACTGACAAAGTTCAAATTACAATAATATTTTGAATAACATCAAGACTGAAAAATGTAAGATTGATTCTCTTTTAGGAAATACAAATTCATAGTCTCTGTCAATTTAGGGAATGCTATACTTTCTCTTGGCAGCATCTGAGTTGCCCCTTGCTACACAATCACTGATAACTTCCTGCACTGCATTGCTGCAAAAAGTGCACTTCATTTGGGTAACTTCCTTTGGCTCTCCGCACCTGCAAAAGTTTTTGGTAAAACACCGGTTAGGGATATACTTATCAATTGTGCCTTTATATGACCTTGTATCATACCCATTTTCTTTGCAATCATATCAGTGAAATGAACTCGTGCTTGAACACTTGATACCATCTGTTGGAGTGGTGGGTATTTAATGCAAACTTGGCAAGTGCAACATGCTTGGCTTCCCTCCCCTCCATAGTGTTGATTCCCAGCCCAACACCAAGCTTCTCAACAAGGTGTTTGGTGTGAACAGGTACAACCTGCCCAGTAGTCCAAGATGTTGGTTTAGCTGTCAAGAAAAAAGATGTAGCCCTGAAATAGTTAGTGCATGCAATATTCAGTGAATCAAGATCCTCCCCTGTTAAATTCTGCCTGTTGAAAAAGGAAACAGAGTCTCGCAATTTAATACCTGTGTAGGCAAGAACATGCAACTTGAAATAACTGTAGCTAGTGTAACTGTCACGAACATCATGGACAGCGAGAACCAATTTCATAAAGTTGTGACAAAACAGCCTCGACTCTTTCCCTGTGAAGCGATAATCAAACTCTTTGTTTTTTGTCTTTCCATCTACCCACCATTTCCTGATTTTATTGGCAAGTCGGGTGGCTTTAATAGTATTCTCAATGCAAAAAAAGTACTTACCAAAAACACTTGTTTGTGGAACATCATCAGTTGTTTCATAGTTTTCTAAATTAGAAGTTTTAGACAATGCATAACGTAAAACTTCCAAATGCCTGTGCTGCCAAGCATTGTTTTTCAAATGCAAAGGTTCTGCCTTGGCTTTCTCAATGTACTTACCTATAAGTGGTACAAACTCCTGTCTGGATTTCTTCTCATTTCCAATGAAAGCAGTGATCTTGCTACGAAAAACTTTTGGTTTCATTTTTTTTTGCTCAGTTCCTGCTTTTTCTTCTCGACAGATGCAACTACTTCTAACCTTCTAGAATAATTCCATGGTTTCCATCTGTCATGCTGTTGTGCCAAACTTACCACCTACTTGATTCATGTTATCTTTGTGAACATCCGCAAAAGAAGAAAAATAAAGTGCTGCATTACTGAGTTCACCACCAATAAATGCCAGATGCTTAATGTCATTTGGTAACAGTTCAAATTGAAATCTCACATTCTTCTCCTCACCATCCACTACAACGATGTGTGAGGTTTCTTCTGCTTCCTTCATTTGCTGCAAAAGAAGTTTAACATATCGTTTGGAAACCAGACCATCTTCCGCACAGTTTGCACCAAACAAATGGAAATTCTCGTCTCGGCTTGCAATTCTTCTTCCACAATTGGCGAAGCTTACAAGCCAGGACATTGCTTTATCATCCTTGCCAAAAGGAGCACCATCTCCACCAATTGCAACCTTGAAATTTCGTTCCCTTTCTCCAAACCATACTAATTTATCTTCTCTATATTTATTAACAAACATATAAAATTTTGCTAACCTTAAAAGGAGTGGCAAGAGATCCCTGTACCTGCCATTCACCTTGTCTCCATCTTCCATTCCTTCGCAAAGCTCCCCTCGTACATCATGCAGTTGGCCAATATCTACAGTATTCATCTGCTCAAGTAATTTCTTATATAACATTATCCTTGGAACAGAAATATTCTCCATAACCTCAATGTACTTTTTGCCTGAATTATCTTTCTTCCCAATCATAGATAGAGATGATCTAATAGCATCATACTTCCTTTTACTTGTAATACCACCTCTATATAGCACACTTAAACTTCTTAAAAAATTTACTTCTGTGTTTTCAAATTCTTTTATCTTTCTTTTCACAATTTGTGGAAATGCTTTGATTGACATCTGTGGGGATTTTAACAACAAATTGGGGAGTTTCTTTACTGGTATACTATTAGCAACAGCAATGAGCCCATCATATGCTGGTTGCATGTTATCCTTGGTGGCACCATGAACTTCCATCAGAAACTGCCTTGTCTGTGACTTCCGTCTTCGGCCAGTCCGCTCTGGACCCTGGAATTAGCCACTTGAATCCAGAGAAGTGGGTGACAGCTGTCTCTTCAGAATGATGTGGGGGGCTAGTACAAGGTTCATGATTCTGAAAGAACAAAATAGATAATGGATTTAATTTTCTGTTTTAAGAAATTTTTTTTAACACTATAAAATAAACTAATGTTTCTTAAATGAATTTCGAATTTAAATATTGAGGGAGGGGATTATGAGGATTTTTGTATTTTCACAGCTTCTAAAATAAATATGTTATATCTAATACTGAATAGGACTAAATTAACTCGAAGTTAACATAAAATAACCGATACCCCCTTCCCCTTCAACAACTTCGTATAAGCCCCTGGCCCTGTCCACACAAGACAATACATTGTGACATTAAAAAACATTTATTTTTGGAATTTAAACAAATATATTTTTTAATTATTAGAAGACTGATTTTTAATATTATCACTTCGAGAACTCTCTTTTAACACTATAAAATCAATTAATGTCCATAAAGTGCACTTCTAATTTATATACTGGGGGGGGGATGGGGATTTTTATATTTTCAAAAATAATATGTTTATATATCTAATGAACAAGATTGAATTATCTTGAAGTTAACATAAAACAACTGATACCCCCTTCCCCTTCAACAGCTTCATAGAGCCCCCTGGCTCTGTCCATACAAGACAACACTATGAATTGCTACTTTAATGAAAATCCCATGAAAACGCCTTAAAAACCCCATGAAAGCACTTTTAATGGCCATGAAAACAGAGATTTAGATTTCATGGTGTTATATTCAAGCCATGAATTTCCCATGAAATATGGAATGAATGATTTTCATGGGCCATGAAAAAAATTTAGAGCACTGAAAATGGATTTCATGGGCCATGAAATTTCCACATATTACATATTGGCAGGTTTCATGACCCATGAAAATGTTACTTTGCTGTCTATGTATTTCATGGGTCATGAAAAACCCACGAAAACACTTTAAGGGGAATTCACCATGATGCAAAATCATGAAAATGCCATGAATTAAAGCTAAGTAGAAATGGATGAAACATTATTTTAAGATAATAAAATCTGTTTAATTTAAGTCACTTGAAGTGTTCTTGTTTTGCAGCTGAGTCCCAAGAATCTGACTAATACTAAACAGCACTGTCATGAAGTTCTGAGCCACCCAATGCTTTAAATGTTTCACCTGCAGTCATGATCAATTGTTAGGAATTTCTTTGCAAACAGTTGCGGCATCAGCTGTAACATTAACATTTGTAAACCAAAATCAGATGAACTCAGCATATAAACTGGTGTTATAGACTATGACTCTTAATGAGAGATATTTCCATCAATTTTGTGTTACTGAGTGCTCTTGCACTCTTAATGACAGCTCCCTGCTAAAACCAATGGTTTCTCCAAATATAATTTTCCATCAATTTTGTAACTAATTAACTTGCATCATTTAAGTGTCAGTAATAAACATCTAAAAACCAGATCTTGAGGTTTTCATCAACTGCAGTTGTGAGTGGATGAGACAGATGACTCAGGAGGACTGGAACAGTTTGTCCAATGGAATCCTCTGAACACCAAAGACCACAGCTGGGAATAAACTCTGCCTTTCTGTAGAAACTCACAGCTGCCCACATAAATGACTTCTGTGAAAAAGTGTGTTGATAGATCTGGTCAACAACACCAAACCTAAACGACCTGCTGGCACTACAGCTGCTAGCCTCTGAGCTTGAGGGAGGACTGTAAAAAACAATAGTTGGCCTTTTGCGTGGGTGTTGTGTTGAAATGTAAAGGTAGCTGCGGGAGTGCTGCTTATCATCCAATAAAAATTGGTGGTAGACAACTGCTGTTGGTTGAAGGCCCTCGAGGATAGACAAATGCACATCTGATATAGCCTGACTTCCCTCCGGTCTTCAATTGGTAAACTTTGGAAATTTCTTTAGATTTCCCTTTTTACGAGCCACTTCTTTCTCCATTTGATAAATCGTCGGACTTGAGGGATTTCTTTCTTGTAAATCACATTCATGTGAGCCAGGTTGTCATTTGAGAGATGCATTGTTCCCAGTGAACTTCCATCTGAGAGAAATGGTGACAGTGAATCTCTACTCAAGTGACTATCATCTCCACATGGAAGTACGAAGGGAAGTTTATTCCTCATCTTTCCAGACAATTTCATATAGTGACACCACTCAAAGATCTGTTAACAAAGAATAAATACAGAAAATGTCTAGTGAAAAGAATACGATAGACAGATACACATAATTATATTGTAAGTAACGTAACCACATGAGCAGGAGTGTTGCATCCGCCTATACAATAACAATGTAAGCCCGGATTTATTTTTCAATGTTAATTTTCCAGCAATTTAGGAAATTCCAGGAGTATGAACACTGGCACATGCACAGCATATCCATAATGAGACAGCTAAAATAATCATTAACTAGCTTTTAATAAGAACCCTGTCTGTACATCTACAATACAATCTGTACTTGTGCTCAAAGCTCACTGAAAGCATTACCTGATAAGTTCTAAGAATGGTGGCCTCTGGATGTCTTCTATTCAGCGCCCTCCTGCACAGCCATGAATTGAATCTCTCATAGGCAAACATCCATGTACCGTGTACAGGCCCAAACCTCTCAATCCCTTCTGGCAGGTGATGGAGTATGTGATTTGTGATAACCTTTCAAAACAATTTAAACAACATTCACTCAAGGTAGATTTACATGTAATAACGAGTATTATTAATTATATAAGCAGGTCAAAGAATTTGCACAGTCATATTCTAAGAAAAAGAGAGTTGATTGAAAACCACACCTGCTTTTATGGATTAAATGGGTCTTATTACACTGTTATTACATGTACCTGTAGGGACAAAGGAAAATCTCTCTCCAGTCGCGCAAGTGCCACATCAACTTTCTCTTTCAGTGATGGAATTTTTGCCTCATCTTGCAAAGGGGCACACAGTGCAGCAATGGCATCCATAAACATGACTAAACTCTCTCTTTGTGCATCCTCCATCATATCTCTAACAAGGTATTTCAGTATGCCCCGGGTTGCAACCAAAGTAGAGAACTAAACATTGTATCATAATTCATAGCACTGGTCAGGGTTAGGAGGTTCTTGGGAAGGGGGGGCGATCAATTAAAATGTTAGTGCAGGTTAAATAAGAACAATCATTTCACAAAAACAAAGGTCAAAAGCAGAAAGCAAAGTGAACTTGAAATGGGCTGTTACAGGTTTAATATTTTTACTTGCCTTTAAAATTAACAAAACAAAATTTCATTCAGAGAAAGAAAACAAGAGCGGGGAAAACAAGTTCACCTACAGACAGAAGCCATCTTTTTATTTAACAATTGGTTCATGCTTTATTGTACACTATCGAGTTATGGATCACGTGGGAAGTTTGGAGAGCACGAAAGAAGCGTAAGGGTAAGAGTTGCCCGTGGCGATAGCCGAAACTCTACTTGTAGTTTCTTGAGTGCTCTCCAAACTTCCCACATGCTTCATAACCTGATAGTGCACGGCTAAAAGCATGAACCAATTCTTTTATAACATAGCCGGTGGAATTGTGCATCAAATCTGACACGAAAAATGGACAACAGTAACAGAAGTGATTGTTCGCGGTAAGTGCAATACTAAGCAAAATAGGAATTGGTTTTATTTCAAATTTTCTGTTGAAAGCTCAAGTTAATTAAGATTGTTGCACATGTACAGTTGTAGGTTATAATTACCTTTCTGCCATTCATGAGAGTTCAGTCTTGAGATACGTGAAAAGATGGGGCCTGGACAGAATTGATCACCAACAGGAGCTCTGATTTGCTTAGCTCGTTTGTCAGCCTCTTCCATCTGTTTCTTTGTAAGTCCAAATGGGGCATTTGGCAGTGAAGTGGTACCCTCTTTAGCCTTTTTCTTGTTATTTCTTCCTCTTCTACTGTCATTTTGAGATGAAGGTAAAGAATGTGCAGCACTTGGCCATGAACTTTTAAACCTGCCAAGGGATTTTTCTTGTATCCTAACTGCTACACTGTCTTCTGGGGCCTTCCCAGCAATGCACTTAACCAGATGCTTAATTTGTACCGCAATTGTGTGCATTGCATCAGGCACGGTTTGCACAACACGATCAAATGTGGAGTTTTTCTTGGCAAGAACATACATATTACGGCAACCTGTTCCAGTAGCTATTCTTGAGCTCTGTGCATTATTCTTGGCATTGTCATGTGCTTTGTGGAAACAGACATCTTGGTGGAAGCTTCTAGAGGGAGGCCTTTCTCTTGCCTCCTCCAAATGTTCCGGGAAGTTATGGTGGTCTTTCCTCAGACTATGATCAGTGGGCAGGAAACGCCTGTTGCCAGGATAAACAACTTTGCTTAAGTGCTTACAGTACTCGCTCTTCTGCAGGCACCATCCACAGCCTCTGTACGAGCCAGTCGCTGTTAGGGAGAACACTTTTCCCAGACCTTGATAATCTAGGGCGTAGATCATATTTTCCACTTTAACTTGAAAAGGTGCTTTTCTGTATGCATCATAGAGCTTGCAGCTAGATAAAAATATTATCTCGTCCACAAGGACTTCGAGGAAAGGGTCAAGATGTTTAGGCTCCTTTCCTTGTGCCTGACTTGGAATAATTCCAATAAGCAGTAGATTTGCAAAATGATACCTAACATTCCTTGGAAGATTCAATTGGGCTAAAACAATGGGCCACATTGAATAGTTGCACTTGTTTTTGCTCCAAGGATTGAGTTCATCAAGACATAAGGAAAGGGCAACACCACGTGGATCACCCTTGAAAGTGCCATTGACACTGAATGAATGTTTCCACTTTGGAGAGTCATGAATTTCTCTCATGATTCCTCTGTTGCTCACTTCACCAATTTCTCCTCCATGACCTTGCAGTAGACATGAAATTTCTTCAGTTCCATAACTTCTGATAAGCCTTGGGCCAAGAGGTAAATAATGGAATGTTCTCTTAGGAATGTTTTGCACCCTGAATCTTGGTTCGTTGCATTTGGGACACACAACACTATCTTTAAATTCGCCTCGGTAAAGTATGCAGTCATTAATGCAGACATGAAAAACAATTTCAGGCACAAGATATGGCCTAATTACTTTATAGGCCTCTTGGTAGGAAGTTGGAAGGATGTTGCCTTCAGGCAGAATTGAGTGCCAGAGCTGCAGATTTTTTGAGAATGCCTCTTTACTCAATGATGGGTGAGAGGAGAACCAGTCAAACAAACAATGGTTTCAAACAGTGTAGTTTTAAGGCTGCAGTGAAGAGGGGGGTTTTCTGCAATAGCCTCAGCCACATTGTGTGATAGTTTTCCTGACAAAAGTGCAGTTGTGATGTCTGAAGCATCTGCACTTGATTCCTTCAGTACATCATCATTATCATCCTACAGAGTAAAAAAAATGTTGAATTATTCATAAAATTTAAATACCAAAGAGTTCTAGAGACCTACGGTCCAATAACCTATATGTAACAAGATTGAAGGTTACAGCTGAAAGTGGATTTCTCTAAGACAATGCCCATAACTTTTTGGGAAAAATTTTGCCATACAATGTCTTTTATGGATTTGCACCGGCTCAAATGCTATCCACAATAGTGTCAACGATAGACACCATTTGGACCGTTTCTCTGTCCACAATTTTCTGTTCCAGTACAACATTCATCCGATATACACACAACACAGTACAGATATCAACTTGACAAGAACACAAGTTGAATTGGTTAAAACTGTTATACATTTGAATGAATTCCAAACTTAATAACTTTAACATGGTAATGGCGTACCTCGCTTTCTGATCCAGAGCTGCTATCTTCTGTATCCAACGAGTACGAGTCAGTTCCATCACTATCGATCACACGAATTGGATCGAAACCTTCCAGAAATTCTTCAATGTTTTCCTCGTCACCCTAAAGTCAAGCAAAAGGATAAAATATATTCCAGCCTTTGTAGGTTTGATATTGACATGTAGGCGATGAACATGCATCAAAGAGTACAGCTACATATCTTCTATCGCAGATTACGATCAGCAACATAAGAGACATTTTAAAAGGGATAATAATTTCCTATTTGTAGAAAATTGAAACAGCAGGATGACTAAATTCTACAACTTTCTAGCTTACATAATTGTTTGAAAATGATTTGACATACATTGTAATATATATAATCTTAAGTTCTTAGAAGCCGAAGTTCTGATTTTAGCGCTGTAGTTAATTTACTATAAAAACAGTTTCAGGTCAAAGAACTTTATAGCTTTGTACCTTAGCCGATGTTGATTTTTCTTGATCAATTCCAGACAGCAAAAATTCGTTGGCATAACCATCATCATCACAGTATTCATTGCCCGATCTGTCTTCAACAATGCACTCTTCTTTGTCGCGATCACTGTCGCTAGAGTTACTATTCGTACTCGAATCGCTTTCGTTAATTCTTGATTTCTTAGCCGTTGACGGCCCTTGGATGGATTTCTTCGAATCCCACAAGCCGTATAACTTAAGGTGTTGCTTTACCTTATAACTTGATTGCACTGCTTCACCTTTGCAAATGGTGCAAAAACAGACTCTAGAAGGCATTGAATCGACAACAAGGCCCTTGTGGGTTCAAGCGATGGTTCAAGCAAGTACAATGCGCAGGCCCAAAAGCCGAGTTTACGGTCGTTTACCGAATCGTTTACGACGATGAGCCGAAGCCGGTCGACTGCGAGGGCTCATGGGATACTAGGGACATTTAGCATCGAGTTTGTCAGCGCAAACCGCGAACCGCAAACCTCAACCTGGTCTTGCGGTCACGTTTGCAGTTCGCAGTTCAAGTTTTGACGGCAAGAGTGACAGGTAGCGGTAAGTGAAATACGGCAGTGTTTTTGGAGTTTTTAAACTTCACAGACCCACGTTTACTGCTAAATACTTGATTCTTTGATGTTTGTTTTCGTTACCTGATACGTTTCCAGCTTTTCGTGGCGAAATGTTTTCGAGTTTCCAGCAGTTTTATGTGAAGATGTGAGATGTGGCGCAAAAACAACATGGCAGCTATTTTGCACGTGTTTGTCATCACCAATTATTCGATCTTTTACAGATTTTCAGGAAAAACATGGCTCCATTTAGATGGCCAATGGCTAGGAATGATTT
>JAOBYJ020623887.1:0-13481 GCA_025403565.2 Palythoa heliodiscus | reverse complement strand
AAGTCGCTATATATGTACGTATATTTTACGAATTTTATATGTTAATATTTACCTAATTTTATATATATGTATATGTAGATTTTATTATTTATTTTTATCTAAATATCTAAATTGTAAGAGCATTGAGCTTGTATAATGCCCCAAAACCCTTTATATTATTATTATTATTATTATTAAATGGACCATAAACTGTTTACTTATAGTTTAAAACCACATGGTAACCAGTTTAGTTCCCAGTATACAATGATAATTCTTATAGTGGATTTCAATGGATTTCTGATAGAATCTCCAGTTAAACTGGCTGAATTGTTTTCCAGATCACGAGGGTCAGTTGTGCCTGCCCTAGGTCTAGCTTGGTCCAGTATGACAACAACTCGTCTGATGTTGTCCAGGACAGATGAAATATTACACAGCAGTCACTGTGGTAACGGGCAGCAAATCAGGGGATACCAAAATGACATTAATGAGGTGGGTATCTGCACCAATGAAAAATTAATATGATCGCCTGAATGTTTAATAGCGCTGCGCAGTAATGACGTCATAACTTGGACAAACAAACCAGCTAGCGTATAAGCGTGTGGCGGCTAATGCAATGATTTAAACCCATCATGTTATTTGAAATTTAACGAGAAAATCACGTCTTATCTTTACAAGATCGTTACATTTTCTATAGACCTTTTTGTCAATCATGCCTCTGTTTGTCCGAGTCACGTGGGGTTAGAAACTTCTAATTTTAGCAATATTGCGCAGCGCTATTGGCACCTAAGGGTACATATATTTAGCCATTTTAGCACTGACTAGATTTAAGGCACAGCTTGCCATTTGAGGTGAGCCATTGCTCTCCCTCTCCATTGATTATGCAAAATTGACCTGAGAAGAGCAATAAGCAACTCACCTACTTGCTAAAAATTGCTTACCTCATCAGAGAATACAGTAGAAGTTACTTTTTGTGATTCATCTTTTGAGATCAATTTTTGCATTGTTTACTTTTTGTATTAAGAGTGTGAGAATAGTATATAACAGAAACTTTGGGATGTGCATTAGTGTGGTGTTCTATATGGGAAAAATTGCTCACCTCAATAATTTAGACAAGCTTTTCTTCACCCGTCAAGGATTTTCAAAGGCAAGCTTTGTTAAGATGTTACATGAGGCAAGTATTTGCGCAAGTTGTCTCGCAATGTCATTGCAAGATGAGTTGCTCAAGCCGTTTGAGCAAGTAACACCACGTGCAATGGCTAAAATTATTGAGACTAGTTGCAGACATTGCTGTCAAAAATTATAAACTCCAGTGCTACTGTTGCAATGATTTTAGTTACAAATCACAAGTTGCAGGAGACATTGCACCGTGTAACACCCCTTTTGCAAGTCATCTCGGAATGGCATTGCAAAACAAATTGCATGAAAAATTACCTTGTGTAAAACATCACCTTTAACCCTTTCATTCCCAGGCAATTTATCAACATCTAACTTCTCCTTACAAAACTCAAACAAAATAATATAACTGGTAATGAGAAATGAGAAATTGATCAAGTGCATTAAGCTGTGAAAATTGAAAAGCCAAATTCTCCCAAACTGCGCATATAGAAAGTATGGAGCTCAGTTGGGAGAATTTACGAACACGTCATTTGTCATGTTTGGGGCTTAAACGGTTAAAGATATTGGTTATTTGAATATGAGTAACTGGGGCTTGAACAATCTGTTATGTTCTCTGCAGGTACCAAGTTGCCCCATAATCAAACGAGAACTGAAAGTGATCTTTGCACCTCACCTACCAAAAGATACTTGCCCATTCTATGTGGATGCAGAAGGTGTCCATGGCTTGGAGAATGGTAGCAATGAAGCAAAATCAAATTGTGACAGTCACTAACACTGGCAAAAAAGATATACAGGAGTGGGCATCTTCTATTCTGTTCTGACAGTATAGATGGACGTGGCATTGTATTGTTACCGTAAAAGCTATCAGTACCACAAGTTAAGATCATGAACATCACAGAAGAGATTGTTGTAAAAGAGGAAGAAATAAGAGCAAGACAATGAGGGTCTCCTTGTAATGATTCACATATTACGAACAAAAGTTACATTCAATTATGGTTATAGATATATGAAAGATTGGCATAAAAACTACAGCACTTTTTTAATTAAGGCCGAGTTGAAGTTTCTTAAGCTCACTACACACAAGCTGATTTTTTGTTGGGAAGCATCTAAGTTTTTTTCTGAGAAAATCAGCTTGTGTGTGGTAGTTCCTGACAAGATCAAACAAGATGTTTTGTTGCCAACAAAATTGTGCATATTTGATTTGAAAACGTGAGCCAATAAATTAGTGGCAGAGTCAGACAAACTGTTGAGAGTAAGACTTGGTTCTACCAATCATGGAGTAACGTTTATCACATGATCACATTGCAAGATTCAAGATGGTAGCCACAGGAGAGGAATTTGTTTCAGAAGTTAGAGTTAATGCTGTGCTAGCCTATTTGTAACAAAAAAAACAAAAACAACAACTTTATTTTATTTTCTTAGATTAAATAACAGAAAGTATCAGTCTTTAACACCAGTTATTAGAAACCACATTGGTTTTCTAATTGTTGTTTTAATTTATATTTCTTTTACTATCTTTTCTAAAATATCTGATGTCTAGGCCTTATTTGCATCCTTATAAATCTTGAGGACCTCAAGGCCATTTAATATCCCCACCCCCCATTGACAAGGTAGTTTATTAATGAGTACCCTAAGAGATCTGTAACAATGGACTACTCTCAGAAACAGCCAGCTGCAGTAAGACCCATCAGAATTTGTCTCAATTTATTAATTTTTTCCAATAGAAAATACACAACAAGTTAAACAAGTGTTGACAATTTTTCACAATCTTGCATACGTTCAGAAAAAATGGCTGTGAAATGAATACCCTTCACAAAAAATGGATCGGCAAGAAAAGAGCATGTTCAGAAAAATGGCTATCAAATGAGTAACCTTTAGAAATCTTTTCAATGTGACAACCCTTCAGAACATTATTTTTGTCAATTTCCCTCAGCAATTGGTGTTACAAAAATATTTAATTATAAATAATATATTTATTTTGAAAAACACAGTAATGCAAGACAAAACTCAAATATTTAAAACTTTATCTGCTACTAAAACTTACAGTGAGCCTAGCCTTCTTGCAGTCGTGTTTGTGTCAGTCCTCCAGTGGGGAGGGAACTGGGAAGGACTGACACAAAAACAACTGCGAAGAGGCTGCAGTGAGCCTTACTGGTAGGAATGGTAGCAAAATTGACCAAATGATTCCAAAACAACAACAAACAAAAAATGGAACATGAAAAGGCATTGTGACCAGTCAGTTTACATAGGTCTTTAATCTTAAGAAAAACACCCTGTGGATATAAAACTAGTCTTAACTGTACAAATTATTACAGTTATTTCAATTCTATGACTTGTTCATTGTGAATAATTGTCAGGTTTAGCATTTTTGCCCTAACTAAAGTATTAAGAGAGAATAAATTATGTTAAAATAGTAACTAAAAACCATGCAGTGTTTGCTGACATGCAGCAATTATTTTGACATTGAAATAAAAATTCCATTATTTAAAACATTTTTGAACTTGTTGAAGTTTTGTTGAAGGTCATTTATATTGACAGAATATAAAATGACAAAACAGCAATCAGTCCCCATTTTCTGTGGAGGTTTTTTCCCTGCCTCTTACAAGAAAGGCTGTGTGTTGTCCACCAGCTGATACTTCGAGAGCCTCGTGCAAAATTGATTGAAGATTCTTCCCTTGAACTTTAGCTGGAACAAAGCCATCTTCTTCATCACCAGTCCCCAGCTGTAAACAGCTGCCAAGGCCCCATGCAAAGACATCCCCTTCAGATGACAAGGCAAAACTCACAGCTTCCCCGCATGCGACCTCTTTGATATGTATACCATCAAGTGCTGTGACCAGAACTGGCGTGGCAGTTTCTTTGGCATCTTCTCCAACCCCAAGTCTTCCATACTCAGCTCTACCACAGCTGAATACTTTCCCTTGAGATGTGACAATTACTGAGTGGTGTTGTCCACTGGCAATTTTAATGCTGTTGCTTGTATCAGTGTTAATCTCACTTAATGAGTCTACTTTCACAGGGATATAAGCATTTTCATTGTTCCCAGTTCCCAATTGACCGAAGTTATTGAGTCCCCATGCATATACATCATTGCTATCCTTAGCTACTGCAAATGTACAATAGCTACCACAAAAGATATCTTTGAATTTTAAACCTTTCCTAAATCGGACTTGAGTTGGTATTAGGATATATTTCAAGCCTCGTCTTCCACCTCGACTTGCAAAGCATTCTTTTACCCTTCCTAGCTGCCCCTGTTCTGCACAGCCCCAAGAAAAAATGCTGCCACTTACTGTCAAGGCAACAGTATGGTCATTGCCTGAAGCAACCTTGATAATAGGATCACTGTCATCAGATAACAACATCACAGGCTTGGTCTTGTTGCCGTCAGGCTGTAATCCCACTTGGCCACTAGAATCCTTGGTGATAAACCAAAGAGAATATAACATTAATGTTACAAATTAACCCTTTAAGCCCCAAACACGACAAATGACGTGTTGGTAAATTCTCTGAGCTCAATACTTTCAATATAAGCAGTTTGGGAGAATTTGGGTTTTCAACTTCCACAGTTTAATCCACTTGATCAATTTCTTATTTCTCATTACCAGTTATATTATTTTGTTTGAGTTATGTTTGGAGAAGTTAGATGTTGATAAATTGAAATGGAGCAGGGTTCCCATGCTGGGGTGGACCCAGGGGTGGTTCGGGAGGTACGATTGAACCACCTAAAGTGAAATGCAAATATTTTGACCATATATATGCTTTCTTGTAAAAAATGGACAAGTTAAGCAAAAAATAATAGATAATGTAGGCCAGTATTTTCCTGGTTTAAATTGTCCTGCTCCACCCATAAGTGAAAGAAAAGGAATTAAAATCTGAAATTCTCTTTTAGTAAAAAAGTCTCTTGCAAAGCATGTATTTATTTCAGTTTCTCTATCAAGATTTGTCTCGATTATTGTAATACCCTTGGAAGCATAGTCTGTGCTTCAAAAATAGCAAAAACTGAGGTTATCCCTCAAAATGCCTCAATTTCGTTCATAAAATTGTTCTTATTTTTGTGACTGGTTTTTATTGAGCTTTCAAGGGTCAACAAAGCAAGGAGAAGAAGTTTCCTGTTGTATTATTTGTTGTCAGTAGGTTGCAACAGTATAAGACCAAAAGTTCAGGTCTAAATGTCAACATTTTTATACACACTTTCAGGAGGAGGGAGGGGGTTCCTATAAAGTGTACATTTTGTATGCTTGTAAAAATGTTAAAAATTATGAACCCCTTATTATTAATCAAAATACATGTTGCAGTTGCATTGTGATTTGACTGACTTCAGTGATTAATTTCTAATATAAATATAATATTCCAAATTCTATTGAATTCTGTTTCACTTTTACAAAAAAACAAGAAAATGATGTTTCCACATAAAATCATACAAGCTGATGACCGAGACTGAGTGACTGTGAGCCAATCAGAACATGAGAAAAGCAATATTTGAGGTTGAAAATTAACATACATTTTTACAGCCTAATTTGAACTGCAGCAACTAAAAGTTCATTTTTTGCTTACCCTGTACGTCCCCCATGCATATACACACCCTCTATCAGACAAGGCAACTGTGTGACTGTCTCCTGCAGACACCTGTACAATACTGATATCATTTTCCAGATCTGCTTTGCCAGCAATGGATTCTTCTTCAATCCCTGATGTTGTGACTCGTCCCAAAGCTCCTTCATCATTGCAACCCCAAGTATAAACCTGTGTCAGAAGAATGAGTGTATCAATTTGTAAGCCAGTGGTAAACTTTCAGGAGATAAACAAATCTCTAGTTCTCAACAACACTGCCAGAGCCAAAACTAATAGAGTGCTAAATTGATGACATCACAAAAATTTGACTTGTGAAATTATTAATTTGGTTAAAATATTCAGAAAGAAAAAGATGAGACATGCCTCCATGCCAAAGTTTAGCATTTTACCATCAATCAGTGATGAGATATTGCTGTGGTTATGTTCTGATGACCCCATACAAATCCTTCTAGTAATTTCACAAATCAAATTTTTTGTGACGCCACACTTTACTATAGTACTCTATTATGTCCTTTGTTAACCACATAAGGTCAATTAAAATAAATTTCTACTATCTCATCAGTGCCTGCATTTCAAGAGGGTTGTCAAGCAGTACTAACGAACTGAGTAGATTTGACTTAGGCCTTGACGGATAGTCTCACCATAAGTCGATTCATGGTGTCTCACAGATTGACTAGAGCAGTAGATGGTTTGACTAAAGGGCAGTAGATCCATGACGGTTCTAGTCGAATCGAATTGAATCGTCAACATTTCCACCCCCCTCCTCTTGGACTTTTGAATCATCATGGATCTACTACCCAGCTTTGGTCCAACTGTCTATCACTCTAGTCGATCTGTGAGATACCAGGGCTCGATTTAGCCGCTTGCTACTCGCAAAAATGCGAGTGGGTTTTCCAGATTTTTCCATATTTGCGGGTAATAAAATCAATTACTCGCAAATCTGCGAGTTAACTTAATTCTCATCAAATTGATTTACAATGTGAAAGTTTTAAAATCTGTGAAATCTGTTTTGCCATTTTATATTTTTGCTAGTGGCCTTTAGCACTTTGCTAGTAAAAATTTAAGCCACTAAAAAGGGCTAAAAAATTGTAGGTCGATCCTTGGACACTTAGAAATTTTTCACTCAAAATTCCAGAGGAGGGGATGGAAATGCTGATGATTCACCTTGATTCTACTCAAATTGTTACAGATCTACTGCCCTTTAGTTGAACCGTCTATCGCTCTAGTCGATCCATGAGACGCTTAGAAATTTTTTTGAATTCGTTATGTTTATATTTTAAGAACGAGGAATCATTCACAAATCGTCTTTTGGTGAGACGATCTATCAATCACCTTAGTTGAACTCAGGCCATGAGAACTGGACATGACTTGTATACATTTCAAAACAGCTACTTGGTCATTTCTGTTCTTTTTTATTTTATAAATTAAAGCAGAAGTTTAAAAGAAAAAATAAATATTAAAATATTTAGAACTGCATTTCAAACAAATTTATTGTCCCTCGTTGCCAATTTAAGATAATCAATGGTGTTAAAGGAAAAGAAGACATGTAATGTGAAGGCTGGTTTCCATATAGCTGTAACGATTGGAAGGTTGTCTGTGATAAGTCGGCGGTCACACAGATCCTCAACACTCGACTGAGCCAGGATTTAAATCCAGGCCCTTGTGGCTGGAAGGTAGAGATCTTACCACTGCGCCAACCACACCACCATACTGTAATATATTATCTATCTCAATTTTATCATGCTATTTTTTAGTTGTAAATATTGTGAGGCAAAGCATTGCATGATGTTGTCGTGTCATAAATATGTATAAATTTAGTAAGAACATTTTATAGGAGCAAAAAAAAATTACATTTCCATGGTCTGACAGAGCAACAGTGTGCATGCCACCACACTTAACCTGGACCACTTTTATGTCTTCAAGACCTTTAACAATTGCTGGTTTCTTTCGCTCCATGATGTCTTCCCCTAAGCCTAACTGCCCCACATCACCCTGGCCAAGCGTAAGAACATGTCCTGTCACACGACCAGTGTCTGCCGACTCATCTGTTGATAGTCAAGTCAAGTCAAGTCAAATTTTATTTTTCACCACAGTTATTAAGAATTACATATTATATAAACAATAATTATACTAAACGAGATTTAGGTGTTGGGTATCTGCAGGCCTATCAAAAAAAGCACCGTCCGATCATCCGGGACAAGAAGATTTTGAGCTTGGGCAAGTAACTTTTTATGGTCAGTTGCTCGACATGCAAGCACCCAGCCAAAATCCTATGTCAACTAAATGGCAACCTCTGTTTTAGTAACTAATGAAGTTTAAACTGTGAAAATGTCATTTTTTTTTTGCCATGCAATCGCTTAAAAGAGTTTTTCAATTGAAAAGCGAAAATTAGTTACCTATTACTTTTATTAGTGGATCTTTTATGCACTTTTGAAGATTTTTTCTTGGCGTTACTTTAGAAAAACGTTGAACAGAAGGAAAGAAATGTATCATCAAAACGTGAGGCTCATGAATTATTTTAAATAACCTTGAATTTTTTAAATGCGGGCAAGTTGGAAATTGGCTTGGGCAAGCAACATTTAGACCTGCTTGCCTGAAGGGCAAGTCGGAATTAAAGTTTTTGTTGAGCCGTGAAGTGCACGAGTGAGGTATCTAGAGAAATAATTTATAGTAATGTAATGCAAAAATTGATTGCCCATCAAGATATTAGATAAATGGAAAAACAAAGGAAAACAAAGGGATATTTGGGCACTCTAATCCCCCACGGGGTGAAGGATGCCTCCTCTCACTTCTGACTGATTTGTTTTGAATAAATATAATATTTTTCCTCACACATTTTTGATCCCTTTGTTTCCTTTTGTTTTTTCTACTTATCCATCTCACTGGGCAACCACTTTTTGCATTACTATAAATCATCTCTCAACCTATCTCTCACAAACTTTACTCTGATGAACGACTTTTGTGCAAAATGTCAGTTTATTCTAATTCTCAATGGTATCCAAATTGTAAATCATCTACTAAAACTGAAGTTACCCAAGGCAAGGGAACTAAACTGTCCCTTGAAAATGTTTCAACAACTAGTTCAACTCTAACAAAACCAAGTTTGTCAAAAGGTCTGAGTTGTTAAAAAGTGCTGCATTAACTTCAAATACTGATTTTTTTCTTTATTTTTTTTTCCGAAACCTGTTCTACCTTGACCAGCCCAGTGGCTTGTTGTTCAGACTGAAATTTTACTATTCAAAACTCCTTTTTTACTAGCCGTGGGCTAGTGGACTAATGCTAAGGTCGAGTACTGGCACTGTTCTGATTTTCTAAGGAAACAAAGTGTCAACCCCAGAATCGGAGCACAAATCAGTCTCTACAAGGTTGGAAACAGAAAGAGGTTAGGGTTGCAAAACAAGGCATCGTGCATCACAAAGAATGTTTAAATACTAGTCTTGTTTTGATATCTTGTTTCACCGCAACTTACTCAAACTTCAGTTATATATTACAGTTGATTTCACTTTACTTTACCGCCCCGCATTACAAAGTTTGTTGGGAAGTTGGGTACTACGTTACAAAGTAACCAATTACGTGGCGAGTTAGGGAATCAAATTACGAACTGCAACACGCAGTTATCAAATTTGGTGCAACTGAACTTCATAAGTTTGCTTGTGAAGTAGTCTGAAGCTCATCACGATGTCTAAACTAGAAGGTTTTATGGAAAATTTCAACGGAAAACTGGATAGTTCTTCAACTCACCTTATAAAGCAACTTTTAGAAGTCAATGGTTTTACTAGTTGTCTCTCACTAAAGCTAATTTCTGAAAAGCAGGAAGTTTGCTTTCAAACAAAGATATGAACGTAACAAGTTCAGTCGCGCCAAAGTTGACAACTATGTCTTGAAGTTTACAATTTGATTCCCTAACTTGCCATGTAATTGTAGAATCTCTTGAGTAGCTAAGAAGCTAAGGAATAAAATTTAGCATGGGTTGTAAAGCAGCTTTAATTGTGTATGTTCCTGCACCTTACATGTGTGTGACGACTGCACCTTTAAAATACCTGTGGTCTGACCTCGTTAAGTTGCATCCTCGTAATTCAATCTTTGACTGCAAGGAGGGCAATTAGCAAGCTGATTGATTGAATTTACTGGATGGGGGGGGGGGGGGTGGTTCAAGTATATCTTCCCCCTCAACCACCCAGTTTCAACAGGCACACCAGGGGTCTTACAACTCACCCATATTCAATTAGCCATTTCAATTTCAACTCGAAGACACACCCTAAAAGTGAGTGCTATTCCTGGCTATACAAGTATACGGTCTAAGTAGTGCAAGATTCCTTTGATATGACTCCTCGTTCATCCATCTAGTTAGTACTAAACCGCGTTACAAGTATAAGGGAATGGCGTTAGCATGGCTTAATACTCTCGCCTAACAGGGTATTCACACTTGGTTCAAAATACCTTCACTAAAGTTTTTTTAAAACTACAAATAAACGCTCTGCAGCCAGGCGAACTTTATTACTTCTGCTCATAATTTGTGCATTAATATGTATCGTGATATTTGTTAACGGACTGTGGGAATCGTGCGCACTATGAAACTTTCTGGCTGCTGTTAAGCAAGCAACTGTTAGCGAGCTCGAGTTAATATCTGCAAATAAGTACTCACTTGACTTTTTCTTCTTTCCGCCAGAATCATTTTCTTTTTTCTCTGCCTTCCTCTTCGTTGCTACAGTTCTCTTTCGTGCCGGCATCATTAAATCAAATGCTTTTGGACAAGCAATACCTCTTTAATCGCCAAATGCCTGCAATTTGTAGTTAAAATCAAAAACAGATCGGTCAAACAGATCCCTTAATTTAACTGTATCACTGATCCTAATCCCAGGAAAGTATCGAGAAGAGATATGCAGTAACTCTCCTTAAACAGTAGCTATTGAGTCGAAAATGCAGCAAATGGCGCACAACACGCCGCGTGGGATCTGAGGTCAAGCTGCGCATGCTCGGTGCTTTAGCGGGAATTTTTAAAAAAAATTTTTTTAAAAAGAGACGAAACACACCTAGCCTGCGAATATAGAAAAAATGCCTAAGCCTAAGGCCCTGTCAAACGGTCCTGACATTTCATCGGACATTTACACAACCTTTCTTTCATGCTTTTTTTTAACATTCTTTCGTGTCTTTTTTATTGCCGCATCTGAAACAAAGAACTTATTTGCCAAGAGGACTGTTTTGGGGAAAACATTGAGGCCACCGAATAAGGACTATTGCCGGTTTTCACATGACGTCATAGCGGCCATGTTTGTGTACAAGAACAAAAGAATATTTGATTATTTCTTTTGTTTAGGACACAAACATGGCCGCTTTGTCTTTTGTCTTTGGCGTCTCTTTAGGGAGTGCGTGAAAACCAAGAATTGACGCTATCGATATTCAGGTAGAGTGAACTCCTCGTTTCAAATAATACCGCTATTTTGTGCATGAATACACTGGTAGGACTTTTGTTG
The DNA here is from genome assembly GCA_025403565.2 of Palythoa heliodiscus. Classification (NCBI taxonomy): domain Eukaryota; kingdom Metazoa; phylum Cnidaria; class Anthozoa; order Zoantharia; family Sphenopidae; genus Palythoa; species Palythoa heliodiscus. The sequence continues at coordinate 2,340 of JAOBYJ020623887.1, read as the reverse complement.
GGTGACCCATGCAGTCAGACGAACCTGCAGAACTTGAAACAACACGGTGAAAACAGAAATGTGGGGTCCGAATCAAACTTCACTCGAAATTGGTCCAACACAAAAAATCGACGAGTGGTAATGTCAAGCGCTCTCAACATAGACCCTATGCATAAATGGCGGTGGTTTTAATATTCTTTTGTTCACATTCAAATTAGCCCAACCAGCCTCGTTTTGGGTAACATATTCTTTTTAAAAGTTTAACTCAAGAACAAGGCTGGTAGGGCTAATTTGAATGAAGACAAAAGAATATCAAAATCGCCGCCATTTATGCATAGGGTCTATTGGATCCGACAAATGAAGTGCAGAAGTAATAATAATAATAATAATAATAATAATAATAGTGATGATGATGATGATGATGATGATGATGATAACCAGTGCAACATCGTCTTAGATGTACAGGGTGGTTGGAACAAGGGCCTAGATGTCACAATGCAGAAACTTGTAGGCAGCAAAGCTAAAGATGTGCTAAAGAAAATGCAGAAGGCTTGCTTCTCAGGAACTTTAAATATTGCACGCACCTTTAAAGTTGCAATTTAATTCTTAGTAGCCAATCATCAACTCTAAATAGGAGAGACACTTTTACACTATAGTTTATTAATAGGTTTTACAATGCATTTAGTTTTTATTTATCCATTGATAAGCTCACGGGCTACGCTATCGCGCCTCGTGCTGCTTTTACCCTGTATATAGCATACAGATGTTTTTTACTGCTACGATAATAATATCTTTATTAATCAGTAAAAATACATACTAATTATTACAATATATGCAACCTCATACAATAAAAAATATAAAAGAAAAACTATTTGATAAATAAATCACATTTGAAATGTAGCCTGTTAATAAAAGATGTTTTAAATCGCTCGGTATTTTTTCTAGGTAAGAGACTGCTGGTATTTCTTAGTCTTAAAGATGATTCCTTGACTCTGAGTAATAGATTATAAAGGGGATGATTGAAGTTATAATTAGAAGTTTTTTTTAAAAATAGTGCGGTCAGACGTTTCTAATAATTCAAAAATATCTATAAAATGAGAAATATACCTTCGTTTATAGCAGCGGAGCAGAAAATTCTGGACTGTAGACAGTGAGATCAGGTTTAGAAGACTGAAGCATAAACATTAAGCCCGTAAGTAAGCTTAGGTATGACAATGACATTGAAAAGATGCATATATCATCCTGACAATAGCCTTTTTTCTTGAGGCTCCGAATAACAAAAAGACACATATTAGCTTCTAATAACTTAATCTTTATATATACCGTAAACCTATAGAGTTGTTCTGAAACGTGATCCCTAATAGCTTTATCGATTCTACCTGTTTGATTTTATTTACAGGACTATAGCTTTCTTTACATTTTTTCTGGAGACAAAGCTCAAAGTGAGAACGCTGGCAAGGCCTAGAACGAGCCCTCGCTATCGCCTTAGAGATTTGCAGACTGTCCAGCTTTTGACTCGTAGTTCGTCTGACCGCAACGTGGTAAATCAAAAGGGTGTTATAATCCGAGCATTGCGTAGGAAATTTCGGGGGACATGTTTCAGTTCCTTAAAATTTTGTAGATTCGCTCTGCCTCTAAAAATGACATTTCCTGCAATTTGATCGAGGACATTTTTATCATTTTGAGCAACACTTCATGGCAAAAGAACTAAGAACTTGTGGCGATTTGGCGCTAAAAAATTTGGATCAAGCGGGTGACTGGCCAAAGCCACAAATACTTAATTTGGCCTAATTGAAACCTTTCAGATCTATAGATACTAACAGTCACGTATAGGGAAATTGAAAACTAACTTTTTAAATATACTGATATGATTGATTTGACCTCAGTTGAAACAGAATTCAAATCGGCGTAACGAACTAATCAGACATTGTCGATTGATTACATGTTGTGTTTCATTTATTCGTTAATTATGAATGAATGAAATTAACATGCTTTGTAAGCGCGCGGGATTTCTTTGTCCCGATTACCAGATATCAATACACGTACGCCAAAAACGGGACAATCTTAAATCAGTACCAGGGACCCGTTTTTCTTCGCAGTGGTCAACTCGTCCGAGACCACTATAAAATCATAAATGTGTTACACAAGCACAAGCGTGCTCGTAGTGGCACAGCCACTAAATAGCGCACTATGACGTCGCGCGTCAGAGGGACTAAGCCCGTACTGAAACCCTTAAAAAAGAGAGAGCGAGCCTGAATGTTAGCAGCCGTGGACAGCTGTTTCAGCTAAGTCCCTATGACCCGCGAGGCCATATTGCCCTATCAAGGGTTCATTAACGTCTCTTTCTTCTGTTTTTTGGAC
>JAOBYJ020622848.1:0-13485 GCA_025403565.2 Palythoa heliodiscus | reverse complement strand
ACCACTAAAAATAGCTTAGAAGGACCTGAAGCCATTGGGACAAACTGTGGCAGTGATTCTTTCAATTCAGGGACAAAACTAAAGAAATGTAATTAAAGATGCACGTTGCAGCTGCTATGTGGTCCGTGTGTTAAGATTGGAATTGCTTTTACAGAAAGAGAAAAACTGGAGTACCAGAAGGAAACTTAGAACTCGGAGTCAGGTTGAGATCGAATTTCAGTCTACATGCAATGCCCAGGTTTTAAACCATGGTCTAAAGGCTGATGGTACAGGTGATGACCACCACGCCAACTTGACTTATCTGAGAACAATACTCTTGTGATTTTGGAACCTTGAGAATGATCAGAATTATTTTTAACTGTGACTTTGTCGAAAAACTTCACGTTCGTCTTTTTGTGCAGTGCACAACATCTGTTTCGGAAGTGGGTTTTAATTTTCCTGGACTCTTCCAGGACATTTCTCAAGGATATACAAACATTGCTGATAAAAATCCACGGCAAAAGTAAGGACAAACCTGGAGTGGTAGTTTGTCTGTCTTTACTGCAAATTCCAGAGCATTTCGATAGGCTTCTTCCACCTCCTTGTACTGATGTCCGGCCAGTTCATGAACATAGGCAATATTACACCACGTGTCACATTTCTATTGAGAAAGTAAGCCGTACTAAGTAATTCATAGGCAATATTACACCACGTGTCACATTTCTAATGAGAAAGTAAGCCGTACTAAGTAATTCATAGGCAATATTACACCACGTGTCACATTTCTAATGAGAAGGTAAGCCGTACTAAGTAATTCTAGGATGGAAAAGAAATACTTCACTTTGCACGTTGAAGGAGAAACTGACATAGCCTCCAGGGCCCAGTCTTGTTTCCAACCGACCAAACTAACAAGTTTTTTCCTTGGAAAATCTAAATAGTATTTTACAGCCTAGCATGTCCTCGCAATCATGTTTTAAAAACCAGTTTGAATACTGGCCACAATGTATCAGTCGAGAGCTGTAAGTTCATAGCCAGACAAATATCAAGACTGAGGAACAAATTGAAAAGTGATGTCGTGCATTTTATCTCCCACACAGGAAACTTCCAACAAAAAAAGTGCATAGTAAAACGTACAATATAAAATTGGAGTATTGTTACAAAACGGAGAACGGACTTCTACTTTTTGTAACACAATTCTGCAACTTGCAACACACTTTTTCTTTTTTTTGTTGCGAAGCAAAGCAAAAAGTGCGGGTAAAACTTACAACAGGTGAAAAACTCTTCGCATTTCAGAGCTCTGAATACATAATTAGAATACAAATAGTTAGCTTATGATTTAGAAATCAATGCCTTCTGTTTTGGTGATTAAAACTGCATGAACATCTGAGAAAAAGAAACATTGCAAACACCCACGTAAAGAACCATGAGAGTGTTTGAAGCTTTACCTACTGCTATCTTAAATTGAACAGGGTGGTAAAGTGTTTTTTCATGATCCGTTATTGGGTCAAAAACAGGCCAGTGATTTGTTATAGGGGTGTCAAAAATGCAATCGTGATCCGTTATTGCCTTAAAATCAAGTCCGTCATTCATAATTCCACCAAAAATTTCTTATGGTGATCCATTATTGTGCTAAAAATAAGACCGTGATTATCTGAGGCCCCCCTTTACCACCATGATTGAACTGTATATCAGATTGATTAGTTTTCTCTGTGTCCACTTGTTCAAGATTTTATAAATCGTGAATGAAAACTTGGAATTACTCAAGGTAATTTGAATAAATAGAAAGATGACAGTTTGTTTACAATGCCCTTTGCTGGCATAGAGTTTATTCCTAAATGGTGGCGATTTTAATATTCTTTTGTCTACATAGTCTTATTTTGGTTAACATATTCTATGGAAGTTAAACTTAAGAACAATGCTAGTAGGGCTAATTTGAATGTAGACAAAAGAATATTAGAATAAGTTATCCACTGAATAAGTGTTATCTATTTTCAGCAGTGAAACTTTAATCGAAGTTGTTTGATGCTGTATTACCCATTGTCTTAGGAGTTTTCCATTCACTAAACAGCTAGGGGTAGAGAAACCAACAAAAAGCAAAACAATCAAGATTGGATTAATTATCAAGGATGATTTCCACTCATTTGGAGGATAGATTATCCACCCTTTGAACAACCAAGCCCAGGACTTTCAAGGACTTTCCAGGAGCTATTAAAGAATTAAAGGATTTTCCAGGAATTCCAGGAAGCGTGCCAGCCTTCGTGTTTGATCATGTGATGTAGTAATGGTGCTTCAAACTCGTGCATACAGCAGTTCATTTTTTGGAAATCGAAAGTTGTTGCATTCAAGGGCATGAACTCACTTATTATGTCATGATAAAAATACTTTTGAAGAAAGCAAATGTAAAGCTGCTAACACATAATAATCTCAATTGATACACTGCAAACCTACTTCTTTATAGTTATCTCCAATAGCTTCAAGTTCCTCCTTGTAACACTGAAGGGTTTCAGAGTATCTTTTCAGATCACCAAGTGTGATAGCAATTGATACGTAGATTGCTGACAGATCTTTACCGGCCTTGCCACATGCCTTTGCCAATTCAAGCTGTCAGAAAAAATAGCTTTTATGCACACACTCTTCACAAATTTTAAACTTATTCTTTGTTAGCACAATAACCTTCATTTATATCACAGTATAATTTCATTTAGGGTGAAGGCAGTAAATCATATTATTTAAAATCAGGATTTTAGTGTATGTTTGGTTGACATTACTGATTGGTTGTAAAAGATAATGAAAGCAATATGTAAATAGTGTTATCAAAAAATTAATGCCTGGTTTTCAAGTATTCTTTAGAGATGCCAAAGAGAAAAGACAAAGTGGCCATGTTGGTGCCCTACAAAAAAAATCATCAAAATACAAGGGTACCATCATGGCCGCTATAACCTCAGGTGAAAACTGGCAATAATCTGTAATAAACTTCACATGGCCTATTTACATAATAACAACAATAATAACAGTTAATAGCTGTAGTAAACAGTCCAGAAAAACAATTTTTGAAATGCTTGTAAAATTATCTCTTCCTCAAATGCTCTTATAAATTTTAGCACTAGCAGTACTTGCAGAGTTTGGATAAAGTTGCTCAAATGTTCATTTATGACAACACTCACTTTGCTCTTTGCCCATTTGCTTTTCTCATTTGTTACAACTTGGCTTTTTTAACTGTACTTTAACTTTCTTGTTCTGCAAGGAATCATACCCCAGCCTGTAGAAGATCACTTGTTGGGAACTTTTTAAAAAATGTCCATGAATGTGTAGTTTTTTTAAAAGCAATGAAGACATGTAAGTTTCCTACCAACCTCTTTCCTGTAACAACTGATAGCCTTGTGAAATGCCTTGCCTTGTGAAAACACATCTCCCAGCTTATCAAGGATCTTAATTTGTTCCTCTTCACTGTAGCTATCCAACTGCTCATACTTCTGCTTCAACTTTATGCCTTTAATGGCTATCAAACAATAAGTCATCTCTTGTTATTGAATCCATAATAGAAAGCTACAACTGAAAGTCAAATTGTGTATATTGTCTTGCTCACAATATTAGTTATCAAACATTCAACATTATGAAAAAGTGATGGTATTTGGTGATTTTCAATCTGCTTTCTTATAAAATTATGGGCAATTTACCTGTTACAAGATTGGTCCTCAGGTTAACAAAATCATCAGATCTTCTAGCTCTGGCAATCTTGTAAGCCTTTTTTAATGTTCTTCTGGCAGCAGAAAACTCACCAAGTTTTAAAAAGATCTAGGAGAAGAAATCAAATGCTTGAAACTTCCCAAATTTCACTTAAACTCAGGCTATCTTTTACTTTTAAAGTGCTTTAATTTGGTGGTGAAGCAAAGTAAATTTCAGATTTTAAAATATTGTATAAAATAAAGCATAAACTTTAAGTTAGATTGAAAAAAACAGTCAGTCTTGAGAGCTTTTTGCAAAGTATTTCATCAGGATCACTTTGGCATATTAATTACATTTCTTTTTATCCAGATGTAAGGCTTTTAACAAAAATCTGATTGAAAAAACACATCACATTGTTAAAGGGAAGCTGCACTCCAAAACAATTTTTTTATATGTTCAAAACCATCTGTTTGGGATTCCAGTAAAGTACTTTTTAAGGCACTTCGCTTGTTCATATTCTGCAAAAATGAATAAAAAAAGAGCTAGTCAGTCTCATGGGGGCCGCCATATTGCACTGACATCTGACGTCACAATGTTAAATTGTCAAAAGAATCAGCTCTATTGCCTTGTTCAGACTGTTTTGTTGCTTGCATTTTTCATAAAAGTATCCAATAGAATAAAAAAACGTTTTTCTCTTTAATCAACTTAACAAAAAGCTTGCACTTCTTCAATAACAAATTGCAATTTGATGTTGTGACATCACAGATTAGATCACGGGTGAAAGATGGCGGCTCCCTTAGTGTTCATGCTGTACGTTTTAAAAATTATCTTTAAGGATGCTGCTTCAGGAATCACCCTAAAAATAATTAATGCACATTTCTGGAATGCGAAACAGATGTTAAGTTCTAAAAGATAAAAAAAAATGGTTTGAGAGTGCAGCTTCCCTTTAAGGCTTTCCCAGGGTTTGTACAGATATTTTAGAAAACAAAATTCCAGATATTTTCTAGACTTTTATAGCCCCAATTTTCTAGACTCAAAATTAACTCAGTAATATTTTCAGACAAATTTTTTACAAATCATTATGTACTGTATTCTAGTTTTGAAAATTATCTGATTGTGTGACTGTTAATATATTATTGGTATTGCTCTTTAAAATTTCAAGCACCCATGTTTCTAGTAGGGAATTATATTGGTACGATATATAATCGGTGTTTTTTTTGCTGTATGTCAAGTCGAGCAAATTAGACTATTCCAGACATTTGCTCTAATATTCAGACTTTTTCTATACTTTCCTGAGTTTTGGATTTCCAGTCTCTTTCTAGTTTTCTAGAGTCTGTACAAACTCTACTTAAATTCCTGAGTTCCAAACTTGTATAAAAAACTGTTAACTTTTGAATTTGTTGAAACAAAGACATTATCTGAATCAGTCAATTTAATAATTAAATGGATGAGATGGTCTTTTTATTGGGTTTACAAGGGCCAATTAATAAGCTATGCAAAGAATATTTTTTTGAAAATTAAAGTAGAAAGATGATACAGTACCCTCCAACACACATCAGCGATTACTAGTCCTTGGGCTAGAGAGATTTGCAATTTACTAGCCAACAGTCATTACCTGGTAGCCAAGTCTGGGCTCAAACTTTTGATCTTTCTGCACACTTGCTGTCTGAACTCAACAGAAACAAGTCTAAGCCTGATTGTCTGCATGAATATTAATAATTTTGCTGTTGATTTTTTTGGGAGATATCTGTAATCAATTGCTTTTCTCTGCCATGATCAAAAAGAACTGATTTTTTCTTTACTCGTCTTTCCCAAATCTGTCGTAGCTTGACCAGCCCAGTGGCTAGTTGTTCTGAAATTTTACTGGCCCAAACCCATTTTTTACTAGCCCTGGGCTGGTGGACTACCACAAACGTCAAGCAGTGTGCACATATACTTAAAAACACTCTGCAGCCTTTGCACTTCAGGCTGAGAACTGAGCCGTTACAACTTAGTTTTAGTACTAAAATGCCCAGGCTAACCTGTCCAAGCTGTGTCAAGGCATCAGCTTCATCAAATTTCTTATTGTGTTTGCGAGCTACCTCTAACGCCAACTCAAAAACTCTGAGGGCGTTTGCATCTTGTCCCTTCTTAACCAGCACACTTCCCAGGGCATAGCAGCAACGGAATTCAGTGTCGCTCAAACCTTGATCCCTTGTTTTAATAAAAAAAAATATGAATTAAAAATTTTGACAATTGGAAAGATTAGTTAGTTAAAAGAACTACACTATAAAATAAACACATTTTTATTTTTTCAACACACACATCAGAAAAATTTGGTATTTTGTCCTGACTGAGACTCCAATCCACGTCTTCCTGTCACTAGTCAGGTGTTCTAACCTGGAAGGATGGCACAATAAATGTATACATATCCCAAAACTGTTGTGCCAGTGCGCAAACAAAAGCAGATTTTGAAGTGAATTAATACTCTTCAAAATAATGATCATTCTTTCAGGATTGCTGCATGGACACTTTTAAAATTTGAGTGTAATAAATTTTCAGTTTTTAAATGAAGCTAAAACTCATAATTATGCTAAAAATCTTTCTTACAACGTCCATAGCTACCAGCAAAGCATGCATTGGGACACTCAAGAGAGGCTTTATGCAATGAGTTTCCTGTTGTTAGCTACTGATACTAAAATTGCAACAATGGCTAAACCCCCTTCCCCTCTCAACATCTAGATATCCATTGACATTATTTATTTTTTTTATTTAGTTGTTGATGCCCCCTAAATACATTATGAATAATTTATTTTTATGTTTTCCCAACACACGGATTAGAAAAAAAATATTTAATATATTATAATTGCTCTGAGTCCAACAAATTCAGCAAAAATCAGTATTTTAACTTTGGCATTACTACATAGGTGTATTTATCATTTTCTATAGTATCAATAAATGAACACTTCTTTATCCTGATGAAAGCACAGCTGAAATGTCAACTAAAATATACATGTACCTTGCAATAGCCACAGCCTTCTCAATAAACTTCTGGGCCAATGAACAGTCACTACTCTCATATACCAGGCCAAGATTCAGGAATAGTCTTGATCTCATCTCAAGAAGTTCTTTATCTGCCACAATATTATGGAGTTTGTCACAAACAGACAGGCTATTCCGATATGAGAGCTGAGCCTGCAGAAGACATTCTTCAACTTCTTCATTATCAGCAGCAGTGTCTGAGCATACAAACCAGGTTCGACCAATGGTAGCAAGAGCTCGCTGTTCTTCAACTAAGTTTCTTGCTGATTTTGCAAGCTGTACACAAATTAGAAATTGCACACAATTATTAAGTCAAAAGCATTCAAGACAATCCATATAACTTTAAATGAAAACATTATCATTATTATTATTACAGTTATTATTATCACTTTGTCAGTCATTGTCAATGGTACATTTTATGGGCTAAAATGGAGAATTAAGGGGTTAAAATTAATACATTTTACAGTAGCTCGACTAATTCTTGCGTGATTGTTCAGACTGTTTTGTTTCAGTTTTTATTTTCTCAATGCCCTCCAAAGTGATAATAATAGTGACAGAGTTTATGTTCTTAGGCACAAATATGTTTTTGGCCCTTCTCAGAGCTCATTTTAACCCTCACTTCGGCTTGGGCTAAAATGGGTCCAAGTTGGACCCAAAACATATTTATGCCCATTTTATTAGAAACTCCTAGAAAAAGTTTGCCTTAAGAATGAGCTACCTGGGGTAGGAGGCTGGGCTGTAAGACGCACGAGCAATGTGCACCCTATAAATACTATAAAAATGTCAATATTAAAATCATGGCATTTTCAAGCAATGAAGTTTGTTTTTACAGTAAAAAAGGGCTTAAAGTGTTCTTCATTATGCAACATACATTCCCTAAGAATTCAGGCAACAATTTACATATTTGTAAATTTCTAAAATTGCCAGATAGAAATTTTCATGTCTTGTTGTTCATCTAGTTACTAATATCAACCCAGAGGCAGGTGGTGAACATCTTAGAGCTTAGTGCAAACATGTAACATCAACTCAAGGCTGATAAAATAATCATATCCATAAACTGAAGTAAGGCTTATATTTCAAGCATTAGCCCTTCATCACAGAAAATGTCACCTTTACTTCAGTACATGGTGATGATAACTTATTTTATTAGCCTCAAGATATTACTACATGTTTGTACCTACTCACCGGTGCATTCAATAGTTTTTCTAAAAACTATTTACCTGCATTTAAAGGTAGGACAATTTACCCAGTAGTTAAAACTATCAAAAAAGCCTTGGTAAGAGCAGGCATGTGCCATGCCATAAATTTCTATAATAATTATAATAGTATTTTGCACCTCACCGTAACTTTAAGTTTAAAAAAGTGATAGTGCTATTAAAGATAATAAAATATTGTATAAATGTGATGGGCTGTTTATTTTGTGAGGCTTGTTGTTTCTTTCAGAAAACACCTATGCAAACTTCTTAACAAGGAATAAGTAAAATGTAAATGCTTTATAGTTTAGTTAGTATAATTTTATAGGATTCTGTAAATACTTCAGATGTACTTGTTATGGTGCCATAAATTCATTATAATCACAATTGTGTTGAGAAAGATACATTCCTTGCATCTAATTGTTGTAAACCAGAATCAAAGGGAGACTTTTGGACCAAGAAACAAGGTTATAACTGTTTATTTATGTTTGACCAACAAAATGATCCACTAGTAAAGCTTTAAACTCAACACAAGGGCTGAAAGAAGAAAAAGTAAAACTTGATCACATAATAGCTCTTTAACGATAACATGTGGATGATACCGAAAACTCAGTAGCTAACATAAATCTATCATAAAAAGGTTGGTAATTTTACCTCAAGATGTAGATTTTGATGAAATAGTGCTTCTTTATACTTTCCCATTTCACACAAGCATTCTCCAACCTTGCGGTGTGCAACAGCTGTACCTATCTTGTCTTGTGCAGCTTCGGACAGCTGAACTTCCAATTTATGCTCAACTGCAGCTTTGTCAAAGAATCCTGAATATCCAAGTAAACACCATAATTATTGATCAATATCAGCATTTATAATTTAATGAAAATTGCACAGATATGAATTATTGGTTCAGGTGTAGTGGTAAGATCTTTGTTTTTGAATGACAAGGTCCCAAGTTCAAATCCGAACCCTGCCAAGTGTTGAACATTTGTGTGACCTTCTTTTCGGCCAAAGTTGACTCAGTTTTCATCCTTGTGGAGTTGGTAAAATGAGTACTGGCTTCTGCAAGGGGCTAACCACTATAACTTGTAAAGTGCTTTTGATCAAATTATATTGGAAAAAACACTATATAATTTTTTTAAATTATTATTATTATTATTACTATTATTATTATTACTATTACTATTATTACCTGTAACAGATTAGTTTCCCATCCAAGGGGAGTTGATGACTCTCATCTGCTTAACCCTACAGAAACCGGAGATAAGTGCCGTCTCTAATGAATGGGACACTTAGGCTCTAAAAAGGATTTGGCTATTTATACCATTAAAGTTTATGAAATGTAATGTACATGTTACTGTTCAAACAAATGGCAGCAAAGTCTGATGCAGGGCAGCTTAATTTTCCTGATTTTACTTCTCGGTTGGACAAGTGAGATTAGGCTTCACTTGTCCAAAGAGAAATTACTGTTCTACTGTCCACTAAAGAGCTTACAGAAACCTTTACTTTTCAAAGAATTAAGCATAGAGTACAAGAACAATCATTATGACTTGTTAATAAACATGTCTGTCACTCTTGACAACTTGGTAGCACAACAAATTTAGCGCTTCATAAAAACATGATGAAGAAACTCACCATATTGTGAGAGGAGTTCGCCAGCATGGTTGCACAGTTTAGCTTCTTCCACCAAGTCACCTTCTTTCTGAGCTTTAAATTTTCTCTTTTCTATGACTAAAAACAAAAATTGGTTTACATTAGATTAACTATCTTTTGTTGTGTTCGTAAGATTTGACTGCAAACAGATAAGGATTCCTACAGGAACAGACCAAATATTCATTCCATATTTTCCAATAAATATAACACAAAAGGTTTGGAGGTTCAATGGAAAGAAAAAAATTGTTAAATCATACGTTTTAGCTCCTTCTTTAGAGCGGAGTCCATTAAAATCGCTCTCAACTTGCAAACTCAAAAAATGGCGGGTTCTTTTGTAGAACAACCGCTGATACTTTTCATTTAAAAATGCTTCCGGTCTGGACGTAACTTCCGGTACAGCAGTTGGTTTGATTTTACAATTTAAATGATTTTAACGCAAAAGAGAGATAAAGTTTTTTTAGAATAGTTAGAAGAATTCATGAAAACTTGGATGTGAGATTTTAGTGAATTAAGGATATTGTTTGTTTTTCGTTCTCGAGAACAATATATGCGGACCGATGTGTGCACCTTGTTATTTGGGTCCAAAACAAAAACATTCCCAGAATGCACCGGGTATTTGCCACCAGGCAAAATTGCAAATTACCAAACAAAAGGTACAGTCGATGAGTGAAAAGGTTATAGGTAGTCTTTGTTATTGTTAAACTCGGCATAAAGTTTTGGCCATAATCTCAAAAAATAATTGGAACTTGAAGGCTTAGTTTTGTCTTTTATTTTGTTTTAACTTGAAGCACTTCATAGCATTTTTTGGGTGATTTTGTGGCTCAAGTTTTTTGGTCGTTTGTCAATATGGCGTCAGTGTTGAAGAAATTAGTTCGCCGCGATGCACGAAATGCGAATGAGAGCGGCAGAAGTCAGACAAATAAGAAAGAAGAAACTAACAACGATGAAGAGAGGAATGGTACTACAGTTTCGACAAATAATGAGCAACAAACAAGTCGATTCAAAGAGCCAGATGATACCAGTCCTCAAGAACTTGCCGAAATGACTGCATCACACGCTCAACGAGTAAGAACAAAGCGACTAATGAAGGAGTTCCACGACTGCTGCAAGAAGTGTGATAATAAAATTTTTACAGCTGAACTGGTTAACGATAATTTGTATGAATGGAATATCAAGCTACACAGAATCGACATTGACAGTATGTTGAATAGAGATTTAGTGGAAACAGGAACAAAATTTATTTTACTCAACGTTACGTTCCCAGAAAACTTTCCGTTTGCACCGCCGTTTATGCGAGTGTTGGCCCCAAGGATTGAGGGGGGCTTTGTGCTGGATGGTGGAGCGATCTGCATGGAGCTTTTAACTCCAAAAGGCTGGAGTAGTGCTTACACAGTCGAGGCAATTGTGTTACAATTTTCTGCCGCAGTGGTTAAGGGAAAAGGGAGGATTGATCGTTCCACCAAGAAAGCTTTTACAAAGAAAGAAGCCGAACAGGCCTATAAGCGTTTGGTTAAAACGCACGAAAAATATGGATGGGTGACTCCACCAAAGTCTGAAGGATAGCAGAAATTTTTTCTTGCAAACAAAGGAATTTTAAATATCCATAACAGGAAATCAAAGCTGTGACAGCTGCTCCCGTTTTGGGGGATTCTTTTTGATTGAGCGATTACATCTTTGAGTTTCAGATTATCTGTCGTTGTTTGGAAAGAAAAACCTTTTCATAATTTTTGTTTGAGTAACTGAGTTCAAATCTTTTCAGCGTTTGTTTTGTTTCGATATTTCAGACTCGAGAAAAGTAGATGAGCGGTCCATGTGACGTCCCTGTGAGGTTTTAAAACACAAACGTCCCGCTGTTCGAAGACATTCTGCTCTGGTTTTGTGAAAATCGCCGGTGGCTTTATTGCTTTTAACAACACCAACATTGAGTGAGGAAACGAGTCCGTGTGGGGTGGTTGTTGTTTCAGTGTAACTTTTTTTTTAAAATTGACAGCTAAATTCCAGACGCACCGTACCATTAAACGTCATCAGAAAATAAAATTGTAATATCAAAAAAAAATTTCAGAGCGTGAACTAATTTTCGCATCGGTAACACGTTTTCAGGTTGTTAATGTTACAACTTTGTTCTGTTTTTTCTTTAAAGTTTGTTATGTTTTGAAAAGTGTGCTTTCTTATGTTTCAATCCTGGATTTATGGTTTGGGAAGTTGAATAAATACACAATAATTTTGCATTTGGTTCTGTTGTTGTAGGATCAAACAAAAGAGCGCAGATAGATAAAAGGTTAGATGTAGATTACACTCTTTTTTTTATAGGAACGTCTTATTTCTGGGCCGAGGCTGAATGTTCTTAAATATTTTGGGGATTTTAGCCTCAAATGTTCATAAAATTTTCTTAATATAATCATATGTATTTAATGTATGCGCTGTTTTTATAAGTTTAGTCACTAGCTGCTGCATCCAGACACTGCATGTGTATCTAAGAAGGTATGAGCTTTGATATTTGATATACAAGTAGATAGAGTAAAAGAGAAAATAATGAGTCCTGCAAATTGTTCTCGTAAGATTTCCATGTATTTTACCCTAGTTACAAACAGTGTTGCACTATACTTGCCAATTCCATGATTTTGTGCTGTAATGTAACAAAATAAAGTTCTCGGCTGTTCCTCAGCCTCGGGTGTGTTCTTAGCATGTTCTTCAGTTTTGGCCAATTTTCAGCCTGACGTTCTTTTAAAAAAGGTTGTTATAATAATTTAAGTACAGGGGCAGATTTAGGGGAGGGGCCCACGGTCCCCTTTTTTGGCTGCACTATAATGTTTGTTCATTTGTAACTCAGTTATAATTGTATTGTACTGTGCCACCAAGTATATACATGTATATTATTATTGTGGTTGAGGGATCCAGTCACTGTAAGCCCAAGTACTTCACTTATCACAATATTACAGGGCTCAAAATTAACTTTTCTTTCAAGTAACCAGCTGGCTACCAGACGCAAAAATTTGAGGGCCAGAGCACAAGTTTTAGTAGCCAGATATATTTTCAACATGTAATCTGTACAAATGGGGTTTATTGTCAATATAAAAAAACTACAATTTGAGAAAAAAAAATACTCTTAAATCACATTTCACAGACATTTTACATATAAAGGAATCAACACTAGTTACACACATTTTCCTGAACTCTGGTAGTCCTGTTTTATTTGATGTGTTATGCTTGTGGAAAGAGTAAACCCCTTCAGTGCCAGAAATATAGTCCATTGTCTTCGCGAGTTCAGATGCTGTGAGCACTTCTGGCATTTGATTGAGTTTTTGTCTTCATCATGATCCAGGGACTGAAATTTTTCTTTCCATTTGGGCTGGAATTTCCATTCAGGTTGTTCCTTTGCCTTTTTGCTTTGGCTGTCTTCATTTTGATCTGGATCATAGTCTTCATCTGGACAAATTATGTCCGCAACAGTTCACTTTGACCCAACTACAGCACAAAAGTCCAACTTTACCAGTTCATTCAGTTTTTTTTGCAATTTATACTGTAAAACCTCGACAAGTACACAAAAATGATGTGAGAGACATGCAGTAAGAACAAGGCCGCCAACGTACCTCAAAACCTTCACCTACAAACATTTGTGCATTATTACTTCCGTTGAAGACGGTGAAGTAAACATGATCATTGTACTATGTTTGTGTCTGTATGTAGTTGTGTGTGCAAGAATTGCATTTTTTCCAGATATTTGCCCAAGAAAGCAGATAAGCTTTATTCGTTCATCACCTTGTTTATCATTTTATCAGAAACAACAACTTTTAGTTGATCAATCGCAAAAGTTCCGCACAATTTTGTAGTAGCCAGCTGGCCACAAGTTGTAAAAATCTAGTGGCCAGCACTCATTGTTTGGTAGCATTGGCCACCTATAGGTGGCAAGTTTGAGCTCTGTATTGGAATGAAGTGTTTGTGCAGCAAAATATTATTTCTATCAAATTAAGGCTGTCAA
>JAOBYJ020622044.1:0-13494 GCA_025403565.2 Palythoa heliodiscus | reverse complement strand
AATGAACTACATCTATGATGTTTCTAAAGCAACATATGGCCGGACAAGTGAAATTCTCCTTTGGACAAGTAAAATTTGAGTCTCACTTGTCCGATGGACAAGCGGAAAAAAATAAAAGTTGATTGCCCTGCATTTTTACCTTCCTTTAATAGGCTTCCAGGCCTGCACTGAGCCAGTTTTGAGGAGCTTCACCAAGTGACTGCAAACTACTCTTAAGAACAAGTAGAAGCTATGCTCATGTTCCACAGGACTAGGTCAAGAAAAGGTTAAGCTATTAGAAATCTTCAATTATAGCTTTTTGTTAAAAAGGCAAAAAAATAAATACACGGTCACTGTATCATGCTTAAGTTTTTTTACCTGTTTGTAACAAAAAAGAAATTAGGACTGTGAAGTATCTTAATTAAGAATTAAATATCAAAATAGGATATTTCCATAATTTTGAGAACAGCTTCTCAAAAGAAAGAGAAAATAACTAAGGGTGTGTTCCTTTGGGATGATCTGGATCAAGATCAATGATCCAAGATCACTCAGATCATGGCAATGAATCATTAACAAGAGCAGATTCATCAGTTCCTTTGACTCGCCATGATCCGAGTGATCTTGGACCATTGATCTTGATCTGGATCACCCTGAAGGAACGCACCCAAAAACAATGAGTGATAATAATGATGATGCTACTACTACTAACTAAATACTACTACTACTACTACTACTACTACTACTACTACTACTACTACTACTACTACTACTATTACAGCACTACTACTACTATTACTATAATTACTATTAATAATAATAATAACAATAACAACCTTAAAAGCAAGTTTTTTTCATTTAGTGTCAATGTTTATATAAATTTGTTAGGTGCACAGTATGCAGGGTTCCAGTAGTTCCACAAAAACAAAAGTTCCTAACTTTTCCCTGATTAAGTTCTAAAACTCCCTGATAAATATCCACAGTTTACCAGAATGTCAATCAACTAAAGAAAGATTGTTTACAAGTGATGACTTTTCTTCTCCCCTCAAAGCCATCCTCTCAAACTATGAGATTAATTAATCCTTTGACTCTTACAGTAGATAAATTAACAGGACTCCCATAAATTTACAAAAAATAAATTTATTCAGTTTTCCCTGAGCGGAAAACTAAAACTCATTTTCTGGCTTTCCCCTCATTTCTAGAAAAAAAAGGAGCTCTGGTTTATAATAACAATTAGAACTGACGGATCTGTAATAACAATGATGATGGTGATGATAGTGATGATGATGGTGATAGTGATAATGATGGTGGTGATGATGATGATGAAGACGGTGATGATGGTGATGTTGATAGTGATAATGATGGTGGTGATGATGATGATGACGGTGATGATGGTGATGTTGATGGTGATGATGATCACTCTGGATAACTGTCCCCTCCCCATCCTCCCACAGCCATAGCAATGTGATAACAGGTACATTACTGTCATTATTAGTTTTACTACCTTGAGAAGTCTTGGCTACACCTCTCTAAACATCGTTCCATCCACTGCACAGCAGAATTACTGGAAAGCAAGGCAAAAAATCCAAGCTCTAGATCTTAAAAAGCACAACTCAACATTTTGTGCAAAAATTACATGTGTCCAATAACTTTGAAAACACAGGTGGCACAACAGCTAAAGCTTTTTTTAAAATTGTGTCTGTGCAATATTGCACATTCAAGTAGAATTGATTTTTACTTCTGCAACATCACTTGCAAGTTGAATTTATCCAAAATTCTTATACGTTGCTATTTAATAAAAATAATCTATTTTGTAAAACATTGCACAAAATGTTTTCTGTATAAGTGTGGTTACCTATACAAACAAAGTATCTTACTTAATGACACAACACTGTGGCAACAATGGTCTGGTCAGGCTTCAGAACCACAAACCCTGGGGTTACAAATCAATCATGTTCCAGTTATAACCTCTTAGCCACTGCACCACCAACAAAGTCTATAAAGATACTGTTGAACAGGGTTCGAAATTAGCAGTAGTCCGCTAGTCTGCACATACACTAGTAAAAGTTATGGCGGCTAGTAAACTTGTCTTTAAACTAGTCTGAATGTCCAGTAAAATATTGTCGTCTACCAATAAAAGTTTTCAAATGTTTGTGCTGGCATTCCAAATCACGTCATTTCATTACAAATTTATATTCTGTTCTGCTTGAAAGTGACTCTCTACTAAGAGTGGGCACATGTTGATTGAAAGATGTGTCATGGGCATGTGGCCGGGTTCCACAGAAAGACGAAAGAACATTGCATCAATAAAGTATGTCAAAAACTAATAATTGGTGCCGTAACATAAATGAAAAAAGTTGGTTAAGTCTAGTAAAGCATGGGAATGACTAGTAAACCTGAGTGATTACTAGTCCTAAAGTCTAGTGAAAAAAAATTCCAATTTCTATCCCTGTTGATAGGTTTAATTTTTAAATTTGAAACATTTTGAGCCAACTTAGTTATATCACTGATATCTAGGTATTACATAAGCTGGTTGATTGGCAGGCTACAGTTTAATTGTTAACTACCTGTCAATGGCAAGGCTTTGTAATGACTGGCCACCAACATGGAAAGATTCATTCTGAAAATCATTAAGACTGTGAGCCAACTCATGAATCTATGGATAGATATATGATATAGAATCATACAATGCTTTCTGAACTTCAATTCATATTAAAAATCCATCTGAGAACAATAATAATAATAATAATAATAATAAAATTAAACTTGCTGGAAGCATTATACTAGTCTCAATGCTCTTACAAAGAGTGTATAAGTGCACCTTGTAATAATTAATCAGCTTTTAAATGGATTTTACCACTTAAGAGGAAAATAAAAAATCTCAGTCAAATGACAAAATTAACTTTAATTACAGTAGTTATTGGTCTTGACTTAACCCTTATTTACATATATGTAACCAAAGAATTTTTGAGTCAATTGTCAAAATCATTCACTTTGGTTGTCTTGAAGAAAAGAAGTGATTGGTTTTACTGTGTTATTCATTCTAACTTTTGAACCAGTTGATGAAACCCTATAAAGTGACCATTCATTTTGTTTGTTTTGAAGACTAGGAATGATTGGTGTTATTCATTCTAATTTTTGAACCAGATGATGAAACCTAATAAACTGACCACTAATTTTGTCTTGCAAGTACGTTATATTAGAAAAATAAATGATGAAACCTAATAAACTGACCACTAATTTTGTCTTGCAAGTACGTTATATTAGAAAAATAAATTTTTAATCTTTTAACATATCCATGAGCCATGAATTTTCACTTTATGTGATTTATTTAAATGTTTCCTATTGCAATTGTTCATTTACCATTCTCCTATGAAAGTAATCCCATAGATACAATATTAGATCAGTATTGGATGACCAATGTTGAGACAAAGACAACACCCATCTCAGATGAAAACGCCTCTGCAGCTCCCCACGGCCATCCTACATAGCAAGAAACAACCAATGTGTCAGGATTCTAATTCTGGTCTATGTGGCCAGGCCAGCTTTGAGCAATTTTTTTTATGGGTATGGAACTAATAACTTACAACATTAACTTATATAGTATTGGATTAGATACCGTCACTGATACCATACAAATAGCAAATGGAAATGGTAATTTTGCAAACCTTTTTGATAAAGAAAATGAAAACTTAATAAGATTGCCTCAATGGTATGAGCTGCTATAGCTGATATTCACCCCACTTGAAATATGTATTAACCCTTTCAGCCCCAGCCAGTTTATCAGCATCTAGATTCTCATTATATAACCCATACAAAATAGATCATTTTGTAATGAGAAAATGGAAATTGATCAGACATAGAACACTACTGAGGATGAAAAGCAAAATTCTCCTAAACTACTAAAAAGAAAATTATGGGTTTTAGTTGGGAGATTTCAGCAATACGCCATTTGGCATATCTGGGGCTGAAAGGGTCAAATATGATTGCAAAATAAGTTATTCATAAGATCTTATAAAACAAACTGAGGAGGTCAGGATTAAACAAAATTGGTTTTAGTTATCCATTAATTGCAGTCTGTAGATGTTGAAAGCTAAATTGTTGTAAGACAACATATTTTTCAGATCTAAAAAGTTGCTGTAAAGCATTCCTGGCTAAGACAGAAGAAATTTTAAGAAAATCAGTTATGTATGATTGCATAATATTAGAAAACGATAACTGCATTAACAACCAAACTTGTTTAAGAGTCAATTGATTTCCTTGTTATCAGTGGATCGCATAATTTTTATGTACTTTGGTCATTGACCTGATTAGTGAGTAGAGACGTTCAGGACATTTTGGTCATTCGTCATGTAGGCTGTGACGTTAGTGGCTGAAAAGATTGGTTTATGATTGGCAGTGCATTGCAATCCTGTTGGCAATGTGTGTAACCAGTAAGTTAAATATGATCTGCATCTGTTATCTTAGTGTTGTTGATGCATTGTTTGTAGGGTCCAGGTAATTATTGGCAATGGTTTATTGCAGTGTGTTCTAATTTTGTACACCTGCAGCTTTCCAGAATCAATTATAAGAAGTAATTTGTACAGTACAATATATATGTAATACACTGAAAGGTTACAGTCACAACATTTTACAATCACAACATTTGATATTATAAACTGCTCCCGGTCTATCAATAGACATGTCTTTGTCCTTTGCAATTTGAAATAACCGTCATAAGGTAGTGACAGGTCTGTGAGCAATTCAGATGTTGATGGGTTGTAGAATTTGAGCAAAAGTTTCAGAAGTTCCTTTTTATGGGACATCAGTTACAGTCTTTAGGCCCAATCAGGGATTTTTAATTACAGTCTTATTTAAACAAATTAAAACATGAGGTAAACATAATAATAATAATAATAATAATAATAATAATAATGACTTTATCAATGTGTCAATGTATTTAGCTACAATGAGGTAAGCTAATTGGGGACACAAAAGAACATAATTATGGAATTTAGCTGTATTTGTCATTTACACTTTTACAGTTATATCGAGGTAAAGTTTTATCATAATAATTATGTGTATGACCACACTGTTACCTTGAGTTGGGATAGAGATGATTTTAGCAGCTCCTGTGTAAACACCCAGTTTCCTGGCATGCATCCCTACATGGCAAGTCAAAGCATAAGTGAATACTTGTAATAAACAGTGAGTTAATAAATTCATGAGTCAAACTATTTATTAATGGATGGATTGGTACAAAGAGTCACAAGGAATAATGTAATCAACAAAGCAAGTGAAAAATCATGAAATGAAACAAAAAGCTTGAGGGAATGTGTAACTGATGGCCTGAAGGAATGATTAAGCAGATGGATGGACAGATTGGTTGACAAATGAATGAATGGTAAAATGGTAACTGGTTGGATTGATGGTTTGGCAGATGGTCAAAATTAATGGATCAACAGCTGAAAATTATTTTGTCATTAAGAATGAAATGGAAAAGTATCCAGTATTTAACTGGTAAAGCAAATACCTACTTGAGCACCAAAAAAAAATAAAAGTCACTACAACAAATCAAAAACAGTACACAATAAAATTAATAACTAATAATTAAAACATAAAAAATAAATGTTGTTCAAACTAACCATTTTCCTCTGGTAAAAGCTACCAGTCTCATCGTAATAATAAAAAGGAACTAGGTGTGACAGAAGCCACCAACAAAAGACAGAAATCTAAGTACTGAACTAACCATTTTCTTCTGGCGAAAACTGCCTGTCTCATTGTAATAATAAAGTGGTGCTAGGTGTGACAGAAGCCACCAAAAAAAGGAGACAGGCTCTCGGCAAATGAAACTTTCAGGTGCTGTCAAGAAAAAAATAATAAGTTAAGGCACACTTTAAAATGATTTTAGTAAGTACAGTACAGCATCTGTAATGATTTTGTTACAAACTAATCAATTCTCAAATGCATAAATCTAAAACTAAAATTCTCAACAATCATCATTTTGGGGAAACAATGGGGAGATTATAAAATTGTCATAGTACAAGACAGACATCACATTGGTTCTGATTCAAAAAATTTAAGTTGCAGAGCGCAAAATAACCAGTTACCAAAACACAAGCCAACTTGGGAAGCTGACAGGCCAAAATGTTCAAACTGCCAAGTGAAAGGTCAACTGGAAGGCAAAATTTGGACTCACTTTTGGAACCAGTACTCACTTAAATCACAATTTCTTGCTTGTGTTTAACTTTTTCAACTAAAAAATTGATAATGGCAGGACAAAAGTTGTTTGGACTGTCCAAAACAAATTGATATCAGTTCAACATTTTTCCTGTTTTGTGCTCTTGGGGTGGAATAAAAAATCTTACTCAAAAATAAAACTTTTTAATAAAGGTTTGAACTAGAGCTCAAATTTTATAGCTACATTCATTAACCACACAAGTATGGTGCGACAAACAAAAGTCTTATAACTGAATAAAAGTTCATTTACAAAAATCTTTTGTCATCCTAGTTTATGAGTAAATGAGGTGGAATACATTTTTTTTAGTCAACGCTACCTAGCTTATGAATAAATGAGGTGGAATACATTTTTTTAGTCAACGCTACCTAGCTTATGAATAAATGAGGTGGAATACATTTTTTTAGTCAACACTACCTAGCTTATGAATAAATGAGGTGGAATACATTTTTTTAGTCAACGCTACCTAGCTTATGAATAAATGAGGTTTCTAGTTATGATAAACTGTCCCTAGCTGTGACCAACTGTCCCAAGCTGTGATCAACTCTCCCTAGCTGTGATCAACTCTCCCTAGCTGTGATCAACTGTCTCTAGTTATGATCAACTGTCCCTCGCTGTGATCAACTGTCCATGGCTGTGATTAAGTGTCCTTAGCTGTGATCAGCTGTCCCAAGCTGTGATCAACTATCCCTAGCTGTGATCAACTTTCCCTAGCTGTGATCAACTTTCCTAAGCTGTGATCAACTTTCTCTAGTTATGATCAGCTGTTCCTAGCTGTGATTAACTGTCCATAGCTGTGATCAACTGTCTCTTGTTACGATTAACTGTCCCTATCTGTGATTAAACTGTCCCTAGCTGTGATTAAGTGTCCATAGCTGTGATCAACTGTCTCTTGTTATGATCAACTGTCCCTAGCTGTGATTAAATGTCCCTAACTGTGATCAACTGTCCCTAGCTTTGATCAACTTTCCCTAGCTGTTATCATCTGTACCAACTTGTGATCAACTGTCCCTGGCTGTGATTAAATGTTTCTAGTTACGATTAACTGCTCCTAGCTGTGATCAACTGTCCAAGGCTGTCATAAACTGTTCCTAGCTGTGATAAACTGTTCCTAGCTGTGATAAACTGTCCCTAGCTGTGATCAACTTCTCTTGTTACGATCAACTGTCCCTAGCTGTGATCCTCTGTCTTTAGCTGTGACCAAATATCCCTAGCTCTTTTCAACTGTCCAAAGCTGTGATCAACTGTCCTGAGCTGTGATCAACTGTCTCTAGTTATGATCAACAGTCCCTAGCTGTGATTAACTGTCCCTAGCTATGATCAACTGTCCCTAGCTGTGATTAACTGTCCCTAGCTGTGATCAACTTCTCTTGTTTCGATCAACTGCCCTAGCTGTGATCCTCTGTCTTTAGCTGTGATCAAATGTCCATAGCTCTTTTAAACTCTTTTAAACGGCATGATTAACTGTCCCTAGCTATGATCAACTGTCCCTAGCTGTGATTAACTGTCCCTAGCTGTGATCAACTGTCTCTTGTTACGATCAACTGTCCCAAACTGTGATCAACTGTCCAGAGCTGTGATTAACTGTCCCTAGCTGTGATCCTGTCTTTAGCTGTGATCAAATGTCCCTACCTCTTTTAAACTGTCCAAAGCTGTGATCAACTGTCCCTAGCTGTGATCAACTGTCTCTAGTTATGATCAACTGTCCCTAGCTGTGATTAACTGTTCCTAGCTATGATCAACTGTCCCTAGCTGTGATTAACTGTCCTTAACTATGATCAACTGCCCCTGGTTGTGATTAACTGTCCCTAGCTGTGATCAACTGTCCCTAGCTGATTAACTGTTTACTCCCCTTTCTTACCCCCTTGCTCACTCCCTTTGCCCACTCCCCTTGCTCACTCCCCTTGCTTACTCCCTTTGCCCACTCCCCTTGCCTACTCCCCTTGCTCACTCCCCTTGCCCACTCCCCTTGCCCACTCTTCTTGCTCACTCCCCTTGCTTACTTCCTTTACTCACTCCCCTTGCCCACTCTCCTTGCTCACTCCCCTTGCCCACTCCCCTTGCTCACTCCCCTTGCCCACTCCCCTTGCTCACTCCCTTTGCCCACTCCCCTTGCTCACTCCCCTTGCCCACTCCCCTTGCCCACTCCCCTTGCCCATTCTCCTTGCTCACTCCCCTTGCTTACTCCCTTTGCCCACTCCCCTTGCTCACTCTTCTTGCTCACTCCCCTTGCCCACTCCCCTTGCTGACTCCCTGTGCTTTCTCCCCTTGCCCACTCCTTTTGCTCACTTCCCTTGCCCAGGCCCCTGGCTCACTCCCCTTGCCTAATGCCCTTGCTCACTCCCCTTGCTCACTCCCCTTACCCACTCCCCTTGCTTACTCCCTTTGCCCATTCCACTTGCTCACTCCCCTTGCCCTTGCTCACTCCCCTTGCTGACTCCCTGTGCTTTCTCCCCTTACCCACTCCCCTTTGCCCACTCTTCTTGCTTACTCTCCTTACCCACTTCCCTTGCTTACTCCCCTTGTTCACTCAACTTGCTCACTCCCCTTACCCACTCAACTAGCCTACTTTCCTTGCTCACCCCCTTTGTTCACTTCCCTTGTTCAATATCCTTGCTCACTCCACTTGCCCACTCCCCTTGCCCACTCCCCTTGCTCACTCCTTTTGCTCACTCCGCTTCCCGATTCCCCTTGCTCACTCCCCTTGCCCATTCCCCTTGCTCACTCCGCTTGCCCATTCCCCTTGCTCACTCCTTTTGCCCTTTCCCTTGCTCACTCCCTTGCTTACTCCCTTTGGCCACTTCCATTGCTCACTCCCATTTCTCACTCCCCTTGCCCACTCTTCTTTCTCACACCCCTTACCCACTTCCCTTGCTCACTCAACTTGCCCACTTTCCTTGCTCACTTCACTTGTTCACACCCCTTGTTCACTCCCCTTGCCCATCCATTTTGCTCACTCTCCTTGCTCACTCCCGTTGCCCACTCCCTTTGCTCACTCCCTTGCTCATTACCCTTAATCACTCCACTTGTTCATTTCACTGGCTCACTCCCCTTGTTCACTCCCCTTTCTTATTCTCTTTGTTCACTCCCCTTTGTTATTCCCCTTGTTCATTCCCCTTTCTCATTTCCCTTGTTCACTCCCCTTGCTCACTATCCTGGGAGAGGTGGAGGGGACTTTCAACGTTGTAATGAAATCGGAAGCTCCGCTTTTAGGCTTGCCTGAATATATTTATATTAACTTCTATCGTAGCGATAGCTTGTATTTGAATGTAGAATGGAAAAATTCCCGTTGCAGACACACTATCGATAATCAGCCATCCTATTGTTTACTGGATTGCGGAGGCATTAGGAAATATTAATATCAAACTATAAGTAGATCAAAATCCTAAACGGCACCAACAAAAAACAGCAAAAACTAAACATCCAGCTCGGCAGCACTCACCTAACCTTTGGTTACCCCAAGTCGGGTTCATACACTATGATATCGTAATTAAGGACGTACAACAGAAAGTGAACATCCAGCTTGGCAGCACTCACCTAACCTTTGGTTACCCCAAGTCATGTTCATATACTTTGATATCGTAATTAAGGACGTACAGCAGAAAGTAAACATCCAGCTTGGCAGCAATCACCTAACCTTTGGTTACCCCAACTTATGTTCATAATTAAGGACGTACAGCAGAAAGTAAACATCCAGCTCGGCAGCACTCACCTAACCTTTGGTTACCCCAAGTCATGTTCATAATTAAGGACGTACAGCAGAAAGTAAACATCCAGCTTGGCAACACTCACCTAACCTTTGGTTACCACTAGTCATATTCATACACTATGATATCGTAATTAAGGACGTACAGCAGAAAGTAAACATCCAGCTTGGCAACACTCACCTATCCTTTGGTTACCCCTAGTCATATTCATACACTATGATATCGTAATTAAGGACGTACAACAGAAAGTAAACATCCAGCTCGGTAGCACTCACCTATCCTTTGGTTACCCCTAGTCATATTCATACACTATGATATCGTAATTAAGGACGTACAACAGAAAGTAAACATCCAGCTCGGTAGCACTCACCTAACCTTTGGTTACCCCTAGTCATGTTCATATACTATGATATCGTAATTAAGGACGTACAACAGAAAGTAAACATCCAGCTTGGCAGCATTCACCTAACCTTTGGTTACCACTAGTCATATTCATATACTATGATATCGTAATTAAGGATGTTTGTTTCGTAAAGTAATAAAGAACTACTATATATTTCTATGAAATCCAAGCTATGGTATGCTAATTTGTTTCTACTAAAACGATTACACAACCCATTTGAGTTTTCTGTGAGTTTAACTAGTCTGTATAGATTACAGGGTTTGTACTCTTTTGACTCAGTTTTCACAACTTTTTCCATGATCTTTCACAATTTTTCATGACCTTGCGCTGTTCATTTCATTGCTTAAATACATCAGTAGTATTCTGAATTCACTCTTTTCCTGGAACAGTAACCAAGACGAAGAAAGTGAACAGCTGTTATTTTGAGACATTTTGCAAGTATACCATTTTTTAAAATTTTTCACGGTATGTTTTTATAGTTCTATCTAAATTTTACCAAGCTGCCATGGGTGTTAACGACTGTACTCGACTGTACTTCCCCAAGCCCGAAAAGTAAAATTCTAAAATTGTATGATTATCTGGGCATATTTGGAGTATTATAATCTTTGATTTTATTGTATTTGCATAGTTTAGATTTAAAAGGCGAAGAACCACTACGTGGATGTACTTCTTATAAAACATCATCATCATCATTACTATCATTATTATTATTTATATTGTTGTTGTTGTTGTTGTTGTTATTTTCCATGATCTGTTACCAACCCTGGATTCAATACAGAGTAAACTCGACCTTAAAATCTAATTGGATTTTGGATTCGCTTCCTACTTCCTAAAAATGTTTCAATTAAGGCCAATAATTTATCAGTGTGAGACTGACACGTTTAATTCAACCCAAGGGCGTCGGCACTTCCAAAAATGTATAATAAAACAAAAGTCTTTTCTGTCAGTAATACACCGCCCAGGTATAAAATCAAAGAAATGCAGGTGCAAATGGGAATAGTTAAGTTGGATACCTTTCGAGGTCACCGCAATTTCCTGGGTATCATACTCAGATGCGTTTCTGGGATTGAGAATTTCCGCCATCATGGATGAGACACTGGACCAAAAAGACTGAAGATTGAAGAGAATGATACAGCTATTAGTCCGCCATCATGGATGGGACACTGGACCAAAAAGAATGAAGATTGAAGAGAATGATACAGCTATTAGTCCCCAGAGGGTTGTTTAGTCTTATCAGAGACCTCGCGGTTTACTAAAAGAAAACATTCAAATGCAATTAAATTCAAATCTCTGTGTCAAAGTAAAAACAAAACAATCCGGGCCTCCTTTCAAACTATTCCTTGATGGAACTTCAGCGGTGTTGTGCGTCAAAACGATACAGTGCGTCTATTTTAAACCGTATAGGTACCTAAACCCATATATCAAATTAAAGCTTATAGAACTGGCTTTCGAACTATACTAAAAATTTTCAATGAGAGTGAAGTTTTAGAATTTTTTTACGTTCTCTAAAAACGAGCGTCAAAGTCACCTTTTAAGAGTTACAACTCAAAGAGAATTCGTTCGTTTTCCCTAAAATTTGCACAGTAGCTTCTTCAATATAAGAAAAACAAAAACGTGTCTGCGATTTCTTTTATTTAAGAAACTTTTTGTTTTAGATCACGTTTTGCATGGTCTATAGACTTTTTTTAAACCCTAATTTGAAAAAGTGCCGTAACTGTTCTCTGAAACTGAATGTGAAAAAACGCAGACACGTTATCTTAGCACTTTTGATCTGGAAACTGGCGGACTAATTAAATCACTGAATATCAATAATCACTTGGACTTGTAACTATCCGCCGAGCTCCGTGGGATGTGGAGGTGAGTTCATGTTCGCTTAACAGTTCAACAGTGCAGAATGATTTTCCATAATGAGTCAAAATTTTGAGCCAGTTTTGGAACCAGTTCTATCATGCGCCGCCAAACCTAAAACCGTTAGGTTCTGAGTTGGTTCCATACCGCTTACGACTGTCGATTCACACGGCGAATTTACTCTCACCAAATCAATATTGTATAGCAAAGAAATGGGAATTATTTTGAGCTAAAGAAAACAAAGTAGCCTACTGAAACCGGTGCTTATCTCCGGTTTCTGAAAAGTTAACTGGATGAGAGTCATTAACTCCCCCTTCCCGATGAAACACTAATCTGTTGCAGGTTAGTCCCCAGTGGAAGCTGGTACTCATTTATACAGCTGAGTAGACAGGACACTAATCTGTTGCAGGTTAGCCCCCAGTAGAAGCTGTTACTCATCTCTACAGCTGAGTAGACAGGACACTAATCTGTTGCAGGTTAGCCCCCAGTAGAAGCTGTTACTCATCTCTACAGCTGAGTAGACAGGACACTAATCTGTTGCAGGTTAGTCCCCAGCAGAAGCTGGTACTCGTTTATACAGCTGAATCGACTGGAACAACTCAGCTTAAGTTAAAAATTATGAGCTCCGCACAGTTGCATGTGTATTTAATATCTTTTTTACCCCCCTAGATTTTCACACAAAAATTTTATTGCTTTCATTCAGCGTTCCTGAGATATTAGTAAAACGTTTCGAGTCAGTCACGCAACTCCAGTCACGTAAATTGAAGAGTTAAATTAGCGCAATATTTCATTGTTTCATTGACATTTTTTGCACTAGCACCAGTCTTGTATCCACGAGATGGCTGTAGCCTTTGTGGATTATAAATGTAAAAGTAAAAGTGTCTTGTTCAAGGCACATAACTCAGTGGTCCGACCGGGGTTCGAGCTCACGATCCTGGGTAACGAGACACAAATGCTTACCGCTAGACTACTGTTAAAATGCACTGTAATAATTCATGCATTGGGTTTGGGTGTACGACAGATACGCCGTTTGAATCGTAGTCGCATGTTACATTTATTTTTCGCAACACCTGTCGTATTCAGAGGTACGCACAAATTCGCACAGAGGCTTGTTACGCACACAGAGATACGCACAAATTCACACAGAGGCTTGTTACGCACACAGAGGTACGCAAAAATTCGCGCAGAGGCTTGTTACGCACACAGAGGTACAGACAAATTCGCGCAGAGGCTTGTTACGCACACAGAGGTACGTACAAATTCACACAGAGGCTTGTTACGCACACAGAGGTACGTACAAATTCACACAGAGGCTTGTTACGCACACAGAGGTACGTACAAAT
>JAOBYJ020620432.1:0-13506 GCA_025403565.2 Palythoa heliodiscus | reverse complement strand
AGTAAACAAGAATGCCCAGAAAAAAAGGCGCTTATCAATTAACACAGACTTTTGCCAAACTGAACATGACATCTCAGATCAAGGAGTGAAGTTGCAAAAATGTAAAACAATTGGTGAAATGCTCGAAAGCCAAGACTGCAGTGTAGATCACATAGCAAAACTGATCCAGTCATTCCATGATAGTATTATATGTGGTCCTGAATATATCTGTACTTGCTGTGATCAGTTATGGTACCGATCATCAGTTGTAAAATGTAATATGAGTAAATACAGTACCACATGTTCCGAAGGTTTGCTTGATAAGTGTATTACTGGCACCAAAAGTGTCGACAACAATGAATGGATCTGCTATACTTGTCATTCAAACCTTAGTGAAGGGAAATTACCTGCATGTTCTAAAGCAAACAAAATGCAATTTCCTGTAAAACCAGACTGTTTAGATTTGACTCCTTTGGAGGAACGTTTAATTTCTCCACGTATCCCATTCATGCAAATACGTGAGCTTCCTAGGGGTGGTCAGTTATCTATACATGGTAATGTTGTTAACGTACCAGCTGATGTGAGTTCAACTGTAAATACTTTACCACGACCTTTAAATGAATCACAAACCATTCCAATTAAATTGAAACGACGGTTAAATTACAAGTATCATTATCAGTATCAGAATGTAAGACCAACAAAGGTGTTAGAAGCAGCAACATACTTGGTTCAGACAAGCAAACTATTTCAAAGTCAACATATAGAAGTTCAGCAAAATTGGCAAGATAATCTGATTTCATCTACTCCAACTGATGCAGATACCAGTAACAGCAATGAATGGCAAGAGTTCTTGAATACAACTGATCATGTTAGTGAAAGTGCAGCAGAGACTCTTTCTATGGCCACAACAGAAAATACAGAAGAATTCCTTAATAATCACCCTAAATCAAAAGGAAGTGGACCAGATTCTAATGATAGCAACAACAACACTAGTAACATTGATAGCAATGATGATGATGGATGGTGTGAAGTAGAAGAGAGACCATCTGGTGTAACAGACACTTTGTTGGAGGAACCAAATGTTACTGAAAATGTAGAAAAAGTCTTAAGTTTTGCACCAGGGGAAGGTAACAGACCATTAGGCATATTTATGGATAAGAACTCTGAGTTTTTGGCATTTCCAACCATTTACTGTGGTGAAACTAGACCCGATAACAAAGATAGAGAAATACCAGTTCATTACAGTACAGTGTGCAAGTGGGAACTAAGAAGTCAAGATAGAAGGGTTGCACAATCTGTACCAAATATCTTTTATAAGTTGAAAAAACTGCAAATCAAACAAATACAAAGTAGTGCTTCATTGTCTCTTAGGAAATGTAAAACTAAAGGGAAGAAATATACTGCCGGTGAGCTTAAATGTGATGATTATGTAAATAAATTGATACATCTTGATGAAGGGTTTAGAGTTCTGAGAAATCTTAGAGGATCACCACCATATTTTGAAAAATGCAGAAAAGATTTGTTTGCTATGATTCGCCAGTTAGGTAATCCCACATGGTTCTGTTCATTCTCTGCAGCAGAAACCAGATGGACACATTTGTTAAAGATTCTCGGTAGGCTCATAGAGAAAAAAGAACTTACTGACGATAATGTCAAAAACATGACTTGGCAACAAAAGTCAAACCTTATCCAGAAAGATCCTGTCACTTGTGCTAGAAATTTTGAACATATGGTGCAGCTGTTTATCAAAGATGTTTTAAAAAGCAATGTCAGGCCAATTGGAGAAATAATAGACCATTTTTACAGAGTAGAATTTCAACAAAGAGGCTCACCTCACATACATGCATTGTTTTGGTTGAAAGATGCACCTCAGTATGACAAAGCATCCAATGAAGCAATTGCGGATTTTGTTGACAAATACATCACTTGTAAAAAAGATCAGTCATCAGATGATCTCAATGAACTAGTAAATCTTCAAATGCATAGGCATGCTAAAACCTGTAAGAAACAAGGTCATAAGATATGTCGGTTTAATTTTCCTCTACCACCAATGCCAAGTACTATGATTTTAGAGCCCCTCCAAGAAAATAGTCTTGAGGAAGATGAACTAAAAGAAGTGAAACTGAAGTATGATAAAATAAAATGTCTCCTAGACGAGATGAAATATGGAGAGGATATAACATTTGATGCATTCCTGGAGAAGTTGAAACTTACAGAGGAACAATACATAGAAGCCATCCGATATTCATTAAAGAGGACAACACTCATGCTAAGACGAGCACCATCAGAGATAAGAATTAACAGTTACAACAGCACTCTTCTGAATACATGGAAAGCTAACATGGACATACAGTTTGTTTTAGATCCATATGCGTGTGCTGTATACATCCTGTCTTATATAACCAAAGGCCAAAGAGGTATGAGCAAACTTCTAGAAAAAGCTTCGAAAGAAGTAAATGCTGGAAATAAAGATATTGTAAATAAAGTGCGGCATATAGGAAATAAATTTCTCAATGCTGTAGAAATAAGTGCGCAAGAAGCAGTGTATTTAGTATTGCAAATGCCATTAAGGAGATCATCAAGAGAAATTCAATTTATCAATACATCAAATCCAGATGAGAGAACATTTCTCTTAAAAACCCTTGATAAAATCAAAGAGTTGCCAGACAACTCAACTGATATTGAGTCTGATAATCTGATTAAAAGATATCAAAGAAGACCACAAAAATTACAAAATATCTGTTTAGCTGATTTTGTTGCATGGTTTAATTGTGTTAATGACAACCAATCTTTTTACACTACTGGCAATATAGAGACAGTGTCTACTGGAACATATTTACCTGAAACCGATTTTGCTGACAATGTTGATGATGAGCCACAGGGCAATCAAGACAATGAAACAGATACCACTTTAGAGTTTCCAATGAGAGGAGGAATGAAACTTGTTAAAAGGAAAAAACCAAGAATCATTAGATCTGTAAGATATAACAAGGAAAAGGATCCTGAGAACTACTACAGAGAACAACTCATGCTTTATATCCCTTGGAGAAATGAGCACAAGGATATTATAAGTAGCTGCAAGACATTCCAAGAACAATATGGCCAGGTTGAATCAGTATTAGCAGCAAATAAGAAGCAGTATGAATATCATGCTGAAATTCTTGATAAGGCTATTGATGATATGAATAATGATGATGATATTTCCCAAACATTTGCCCCCAATGCAGAACATGTGAACGATCAAGATCGTGCTACTAAAACAAAGCCTAGTAAACTGTTTGGATGCTTTGATCCAGGCACAAACAAGCAACATAGTCATTATGATTTATATGATGACATGGGTATATTACCCAAATGTAACGACGATGAAGAGCTGGTACAGAGATGTTTGAATGATAGTGACTTTAGACAGCTTGTGCAATCCTTAAATTTAAAGCAAAGAGAATTTTTCTATCATGTTTTGCATTCCATGAAAACAAAAGATAAACCCCTTTATTTGTTCCTTAGTGGGGGAGCTGGAGTTGGAAAAAGTACTGTCACAAATGCTCTATATGAAGCCCTTATTAGATATTTAAATGTCATACCTGGTGAAAACCCAGATGAGGTAAAAGTGCTTAAAGTTGCACCAACTGGTAAAGCTGCTTTCAACATCAATGGAAATACACTACATTCGGCTTTCAAAATCCCTGCCAACAGAGGATTTGAGTATTGCTCATTAGATGCAGACAGGCTGAATACGATAAGAGCTCAGCTAAGAAAGCTCAAAGTGATTTTTATTGATGAAATTTCAATGGTAGGCAGTGGCATGTTTAATTTTCTTAACATGAGACTTCAGCAGATTATGGGAAGCAAAGCAATATTTGGGGGAGTCTCCTTAATAGCTGTTGGTGATTTATTCCAACTGAAACCGGTCTTTGATAAATGGATATTTGAAAATGGAAGTCACTGCTATAGTGCTCTTGCCAGCAATATCTGGAGTGAACATTTTACAATGTTTGAGCTAACCCAAATAATGCGACAAAAAGAGGACTTGTCATTTGCAGAATTGCTGAATAGATTAAGAGAAGGAAATCACACTCAAGATGACATTGAACAATTAAAAAATTGCAAAGTTAAGGTACTGCCTGGTGATCGAGACTATCCAATTCATGCAACTCATTTATTCTCAACTAATCAACTTGTAAATAGTCACAATAATGCTGTGTTTTATAGTACACCAACTGAGAAAGCACAAGTGAAATGCATTGACCTGATTGTGGGAGATATATCAGATGAACTAAAAAAGAAAATGCAAGAAAAGATTCCTGATGATCCTACAAAAACAATGGGCTTATATAATGTAGTTGCAGTGGCAGTTGGAGCAAAATTTGACTTGACCACAAATGTCAATGTTGCTGATGGTTTAAACAATGGTTGTGAATGTACAATTAAAAAAATTGACTATAGAGTTCAAAACTCTACCAGACCAAGTATAATCTGGGTTTCCTTTCCCAATGTGCGCATTGGTTTAAATCACCGAAGAGAATATGCTCACTTATATAACCACAATGTAGAGAAGTCTTGGACACCAATCTTGGAAATAACTAGACAATTTAAGATCTCAAAAAGAAACCAGGCACAAGTGCTTCGCAGACAGTTTCCTTTAAGAGCAGCTGCAGCCAAAACTATTCATCGTTGCCAAGGTGACACACTGAATGAAGCAGTAGTTGACTTGCCTTCATCTAGTAGAGAGCATATGCATTATGTAGGTTTAAGCAGATTTAGAAATAGTTCATCGTTGCATATATTGAACTTGAATGAGAAAAAAATATGTGTTAGCAGAAAGGTTAAAGAAGAAATGATGCGACTTAGAACTGAAGTGTTAGACATTTCTGTACCGTTGTTGTACAATATCAAGGCGGAAACTTTTAAGATATTGTTTCACAATGTTAGATCACTCCGTCTTCATTTTGATGATGTACGGTGTGACTATAATGTACAAGCAGCTGAAATGAGTATTTTTGATGAAACTGCTCTATGCCACTCTGATCCTGAGGAAAATTATCAGCTTAATGGTTTCAGGTTTTTTAGAAATGATATTTTGCCAGAAAACAATACTAGAACATGTTATGGAACAGCTGTGTACATGAAAAATAAAGTATGCTGTGTTTGCCCCCCTATGAGAGCTAACGTCAATGATGTAGAAATGACTGTAACTGTGGTGTCTGGCCCAGTTTCAGATTTACATGTTGTAGGTATATATCGTTCAAAAAGTAAAGTAAACTTAAAACGATTTATTGATGCTATAGATCATCTTCTTAATGATGTTATTGCTGATCAAAACACTCCTACAGTTATACTAGGTGATTTCAATGTCAATCTCCTTGAAATGCACTCAGACAGTAAAGCATTAACTAAATGTCTTGTAGAAAAGAGAGGCTACACCCAGCTTATCACTAAGTGCACAACAGACTATTGCTCACTGCTTGATCATATCTATACTAACATACCTGATAGAATACAATCTTCCGGTGTTCTTGAATCCTATTTTAGTGATCACAAGCCAGTATTTGTGTGTTTTTATTGATAATAACAAGCAAAATATAAAAATCAATTTATTGTTTATAAATTTTGAAAATACAGTACTAACTATACAAGTATGATATTTTTTCATTTATTTTTATTAGATTTGAGACAGTTTAATACCCAAGCAAGGAAAGTTACAGGCCCATCACTGTCAACAGGTAAGTTAAACTTGGGCAAGGAGGATGGGGGGGGGGGCACGGGCTGATAAAGTTTGTGGGGAAAGAATAGATCAGTAACTACTCATATCCTTTTCTGAAATGTTTTGAATACAACATTCAGTATACTTACCCCCTCCCCATAAAAAATAAAATAAAAACAAATAGAAAATAAAAAAATCCTACATCTTCCTACATCTTCCAATGGAAAGGGAAAGGACAAACAAAAGAAAATGTTATTTACAGTTACTAAAATTTGCTGAATTTCTTTTACAGGGGTTTTGTACAAGTAATATATGCCAAGAATCATCATTAGTAGTTTCGTATGAGACTGGTGTCATCCTATATTGATGGGAATGCACTGTTCACAAGCTTTTCTATGTACATGGGGCCAACTGCCTAATATAGATACCAGCACAGTCATCACACAGGAAGTTTGTAACTGAAGATGTCCTTGTGCATAAAAGCAACAAAGACCCCTGGTGCTATACACATCAGAGAAAGCATGATATAAAGGTAAGCTCATACAAGAGTTATGTAATAGTTGTCATAGTAGTAGAAATTTATAGTGTTAGCAACTGGCTGTCCAAACATCTTGACATAATGTAAAAGCTGTTGCTTTAGAATGAGCTGAATTGCTGTACTTCAACATGTAATATGAATTGTACCACTCTATTGCTTGCTATGATGGGATCAAATGCAGTTTAGTAGATAACATTTTGTTCACCAGGTTTACATGTAGTGTACAGTATTAGAGTGCTTTTATTACATGGAAGCTGAAATATTATGTCTGTAGCCTTATTATTAATATAAGATTTTCAGGATTAAGAATATGGAATTCACTTGAATCCGAGTTAAGATTGCTGTCTATTGGTGAATTCAAAGCCAGATTAAACTCAAATTTTACATCTACGTACTAAAGCGTCACTTCACTCTCGTTTCCTTTGTTATTTAACTAGACATATAAATTGTGTGTGTGTGTGCATGTGCTTTGTCATGTAAATCTTTATAAAATGTAAGTGTCTATTTTTTAGTAATTTTTCCCCTTCCATTCAAGTACCAAACTAATCTGAAATGTTTCTGGTTACCTGGCTCGATTAGCCCTACTAGGTTATTCCAGGTAACTAGCACCTTCATTTGATTTATGAAAGTATATATATATATATATACTGTAACACACAAAAGGTGAAATATATTACTTGTTGTTGTTGTTATTACCCCCAAAATCACTCAAAATGCAGATAAAACTGTGTATATAAAAAAATTGTAATAAAGTGCAGCCAACCTTGATTACACCTTTTCATAGAATAATGTATTTATCTTATAAAGTATATTTTTTGTCATTGTTCGTACTCATTTGAATTCTGTTATAATTATAAATTTATAACAAAGCTATGTGAGCTGAACTAATAAGCATGAAAAACAACATGTAATATTAGTACTGTTTGACCACCCTGACATTGGATAGCTGTGCCATCTAAGTATACATCTATACAGTAAAACAACCAACACCAACACTACACAGTACATTCATGATTCACATTATTTATTACTCAAAACTTCCACTAACACACACAGGGTATACAACACTTCTTCAGAACAAAGAACATAATAGCAACTGAAAACTACTGTCCCATATGAAATCTAAAGCCAAATGAGCAGAAACTGAAAGATATAATAGGGAGAAATTTTAACTTGTAACTGAATATTACCCAATAAAAATCCAACACTTTCTCCATACTCATTAATAATACACTTATCATCTTCAATTTGACAGATTGTAGTCAAGGGCAATGGAAGGTAAGTAATATTTCACTGTCTTCACCCCTCCCCACTCCCTCTCCCCTACTACAAACTCCTCTCCTTGTTACATTTCAGTTTTGTCCAATTCACCACTATCCACTAAGTACTACAGTCTTAGTATTTTTATTTTAAATTCATTTATAATTACAACTACCACTTATGCTAGTATGGAAAAGTTTAAATTAGGACAAACAAAAAAAATTGTGTGTTTCCGGTTACTGAACGTCCCTAACTTTTGGCTACCGACCCTAATTTTATTAGAGCAAATTCTGTTTGTACAATTGTTTCTTTTTGCAGAAAAATGTTTTGAGTGTCAATTCTAGGATTTACAATTATTTTTGTCCCATACTTTTACCATAAACAGTTGTATTGAGTGCATAAAATGTAAATCTACCACATTTGTTGCTATAAATGGTAGTTTGGGAAAAACAAAATTATTAAAAAAATTAAAACATTTAGTCCTACCTACTTACCCTAAATTTTTGAAGCCTGTAATAGGAAACACATAATTTTTTTTGTTTGGCCTTAAAGCTGAATCCTAAAATTTGTCCCTTTCCCATTTACAGGATAACCACTGAAAGTTTAATGCATAGTGCAACAGAAGATGCAGCTCCACTTGATGAACCACAGCATAAACAGTACTATGATAAACCCGCCCAATTCAAAAATTTGTCTAAATCTGTGTATCATCAAAGACATTAATTTTGGAATCTCTGGTTCATATATTCATTCTACTACTCATGGTAATACATTATAACAGCTTCATTTTGATGATGATAAAACTGGAGACCACTACAATATCAACTGATCAGCATGGACCGATCCACAAGTTCAATATCATCACAATTATAACAGGGCCCACGGAGGAGAAAAAGCTGGGGTGGGGCTTCATCCCTCCCACTTTTTTGAAAATTTTTAAGAGTTACTAAAAATAAAAATGCAATTCTTCCGCAAAAGATACGAAATATAATGTGCATTGTGATTGGTTCAGACACTGGCGTCATCAAAGAACTATCTCAGAGAGAGCTTGGAATATTTCCGTCTGAGAAGCGCTTGGAGTTTGCGGGACTGTTCTTTTGCAATTATTGTTATTTTTGAAGCAGAAATGTGGCTAGCTCTGGTGGTAAACCTACAAGTTTTGCAGTGTGTGATCTACAGTCGTACTTGTTTGTTTTTGCATAAATCAATTTACTTCCAAATACACATACGTCATACCGTCATATGGAGCCTAGCGAACGTAGCAAGAAATTATAAAGCAAGCTCGAAGTCGAATCTGAAATATTTAGTTACGCTTTAAATATTCAACGGCAGCCACCAGGCTAGAAAATTTGTAAGTAAATTTAAACGCTAGCCGCTGTGTATGCGTAATATAAGTCGTTTTCAATGAAATTTCTGTGTAATACTTCCGAAGTTGTGAATAAATTTTTGTTCAAAGACATTGTCGTTTGTCCCTTATTTTATTCTTTGTTTGGAGGGTCGAAATTTCCTTGTGTTACCGATAAACGCATGATTGCCAGTGTTGCAGCAATTTTCGGGTTTGCTTCGATCTACTTCGAAGCCGTCGCTGATCTTCCTGGGTGGTCTACACACTTTCCTCGCAAATAAATATATTTTTATTTCAGTTGAGAGGCGACAAATTTTCATTCAAAATAATTAATACAAGTATTCTAGTTCCATTTAGTAGAAGTGGATTTGTATGTTATGACAGTATTTTTTCGTTTATATTAGGAATTAACCGTATTAAAATTACATTGAAGTTAAAAGTTTGAATTGTCACATGGCGCATAATTTCGTCATTAACAATTAGCAAATTTTTATCAAATTTTGAAACAGTTTTCACAACTAAATTATTTCATATTTAAAAGGAACTAAATTTTTATTAAAAATTGAGTGCAACCTTAAGTTTGGAGTAATCTTTTCTCAGATATTAAGCGTTGCTAAACTCAAAATTTTAATGAAACTTGGTTGTTTACGCGCTGTGTGATCTAGTGACCGCACAGGCAGCCCAAGCTATCTCTGACTCTGAGTAAAAACATAACTTTTTTTTATAAAAGCCCAATATATGAAGAAAGATCGTGTTTGTGAAAATCGTGAAAATTGCTGAAGAATTAGCAGAAAAAAAGTTCCTGCAGAACAAAAATGGCCAAAAGACAAAACTAAAAGTACTGAACACTGCATGGTTTTTTATTGGCTCAGATGTTTTGAATGGCTTGAGAATAATCTCAATATCAATCAAAGTCATTCTTTTGTTTAAGATCAAGGCTTCAAGCAGTCAACCCAATGAAGCCTTCGTAATCCTCTTGTTTTTAAATAGATTTAGGCAACATCTCGCGTCGTGACAAGATTCCTTTGAAATAAATATTTTTCAATGCTTCTGAACAATTTTTCTTTTTCAAAAAAAAACATTCCATGTGCCGCAAATCTCCCGACTATTTTGATGGACCTCCAAGTGTCGCTGATTTCTCAAAATGCTGTTACGTCACTAAATGTCTTATTTTGCGATTCCTCAGACGTCCGCTCGTAATGAAATTTAACCTTTCGATCCCAAAGTGACTTCAATCCGCTGATCGTCACAACAATAAATGCTTTTTTTTTTTCTTTTAGAATTCCACCAGCAATAGCAACCAATCAGATAGCCAAATTTCGCTACACCAACCAATCATAACAGCACAATTTGAACCAATTGACGTTTAGCGAATTCGATCCGCCTCCTTGGTATAAAAGCGCAGAAACGCGTAAACAAGACCAAGTTGATACATTATGTCTTCAAATTTGTATACCAAGGTGAAGCGTGTTGTGTCCAGTGCGACGAAAACCTCTCGAAAAAAGATAACACCTTTCGAAGAGACCCTGAAAGATTCTACGAAGCCGTCCCTTCCTACAACCTCAAAACCAAAAGAACATGAAACAGATACTATCATTGAAAAAGTTCCTCCGAGTCCGCAAAAACAGTTACCCGCTGTAGACGAGACCGTGAAAGATTCTACGAAGTTGAACGAGCCGCCTCCAACACACTCAAAACCAACAAACCCAAGGCCAAAAGAAGATGCTCTCATTGCTTATGTTCATAACCTAAGTCCGCAGAGACCAAACAGGAACAATACCTGTCAGTACTCGACTATGGACCTGCAAACATCCCAGAACAAAAGAAAAAAAGGCGCTCCTCTACTCGCCTAACAAGCGATCTCTCTTCTCCGAAAGCCAGAAATGCCATACATCAGTGAAGCTTAAGAAATTCACCTTTACAGACGACAAAACCAAAGTGATCATAAATGACATGACCCTTGTCTCAGTGCCAAAGCAAGAGGAGTATTCTTTCCAGTATAGCCTTGAAACAGAACCAGAACATTCGTACAAGAAAGTAACTATTGAAGAAATTCTTAAAGACGGAAAACAATGGGACGAGGTCGACATACAGGCCAAAGTTGTTGAAATTGCACCCATGCGAAAAGTTCAACGAAGGACGAATGTCAAGCAAGGACAACAAACCCAAGACATAGATCTACGTGAAGCTATTCTGGCCGACACAACAGGCACCATCCACTTGGATATTTGGTCAAGGCATACAGAACAATTAAACCTCGGAACTGTCTATCACCTCTGCCCTCTTGGAGTAAGAATCTGGTCCAATCAGAAAAAACTGTGTACAATGACCAACACAAATATTAATGCCGTCGAGCATCAGCAAGAATTGGAAGTGCTTGAACATGAGGACAGCCCCGTACTTCTCGATGACAAAGAAATGACTGTGAACAACATCCTCACAGTTGACTCCGTAGAACTGTACACAAAGTGTCTGAATAAAAACTGCCAAAGGAAACTGGTACAACTGTCCGCTAACAACATCGCAAAATGCGACAGATGTGGCCACACCATGCGTATATCAAATTGTGAAAATGGCGTGATAGCAAAGATAGTAGTTGAACAGGATGGTGAAACACATCAACTCACCATTATGAACAATGTCCTCCAAACTGTTCTTGGTAGTGATTACATATCGCTATCGGAATACGAAGTGGCAGAAAGACTTCTAAACATGGAAAACATCCAGCTCAAATACAGGAAGGAGTCTCGAACTGTTTCGGAGATCAACATTGTAAACTAAGCCTCCAGACTGAACTTGCTAGGATTTGAGTTGAATTGAACTTGTACTTGCTCGAACTGGCTACGAAATATTAAACTGTCATCGACGTTTGTTTTTTGAGTTTTTTTTTCTTGGATTTGTTGAAATTGAAATGTCTCGTTGCGTTAGATTTCTATCTATGTTATTGCTTTAAACTGCAGTCTTAGTAAATAAAAATTACCAGATCCCTTTTATTAGTTCTTTATATTGCGACCGTTTGAACCTGCGGGAGGAATGGAACGATTTCTGTGCAAAGTTTTTTCTTCTGGAGAAATCTTAAGCCAAATACTATTTGGTGCCCCAATAAACAGCGGGAGGGGGTCGCAAAATTTTTGAAAACCTAATAAACGTATCAATGGTACTGCTGTACCATTGATAGATACGATTAAAACAACAACTATTCCAGCTCTTAGAAAACTCATTTATCACTTCCAGTAACTCCAAAAAACCCTCCCTCTCCACACAAAAGATTGAGATTGGGAAATTCGAAAATTTAATTAAGGGGTGGGGAGGGGGGTAGTGCGGAAAAAAATATAAAATTTTAATACCCGGGAAAGATATTTATTTGGCACCTAAGAGTATACCTGTTATTTTTCCACACAGTCTGACGTTTTGCGGCGCGCAATTGACTTCGGCCGTCCTGCTAATTCTTACACTGCCCCATCCCCAAGATCAACTGGTCCGCACCTTAACTCTTTTTAATGCGGCAATCGTTTAACATGACGCAACTTTTGTTCGAACGCAATCACTTCAAACATAACTTTTACCTAAACTGAATTATCACAAAACCGTACCTCAAAATGAACAAGTCGTTTGACCAACAATTATGTATTTTGGATGCCAGAACAAGCATTCTCGTTGCCCCCAATTATGTACTAGCCACGACAACAGGTCATGTACTAGCATCTGAAATGATCAAATTTTTTACGTATAAAATCTTAAGAGTTAAGGTGCCAAAACGAAGCCCGCGACAACATTTTTTTGCAAAATCGATTTAATATTGCAAATGTAATAGTACAATGAATTGAACAAGAAAATGAAAGAGAAAATTTTTTTAAATTTGCAAAAACACTGTTTAGATACACAAATATTTTTTACTTTCGCGCCACCCCTTGTCATTATCACTTAGACTTACACTGATTTTATAGTCAACTTTTATCGTACAGTATATGAATGAATAAAAACTCGGAGAGTTTTACTAGCTTATTTTTAACGTGTGGTTCTATAACTCAACAGAGCACGGCGGCTCCTTTAATATTTCTTTTATCAAATAAACCTTTAAACGCGAACAGATAAAACAGTATTGTTTTATGTAGAATTTAAAAATGCGCCTCTGCACAAATTGTCCCAATAAAGACATCTACATTTTTTGAAATGATGTTCAATCGATGATCTTCACCTCCTATACAGTGCCGTAGCTAGGGGTGCGGACAGCGAGAGAAATGTGGGGGGGAGGGGGGGGCCAAGGAGAGCGTGCTGGGCATTAATTATTGAGACACGAATTAAAAAGTATAAATATATGAGTTCAAGAGCTACTTGTTAAAATTTAATGCACTTGTAGTAATTTATAAAATGAAGATCTCAAAAGTTTTCCACGGGTTTCTCTCGATGTTTCACTCGGTAAAGTTGCCCCATCACCCCCCCCCCAAAAAAAAAAAAAAAATTACCCGACTAAGGCACTGTCAAATATCTCCGACAACCAGACAAGCGAGCAGCAATGGTGAAATCGGATGACATAGCTCATAGAGCTCTTTGATTTTTGTTTGGGACGCCAACAAAGCCGCTTTGTCTTTGGCATCTCTATGCCAGTGTGTGAAAACCGAGAATTATGATCATTCTGTTTATGAAGTCGTGGTTTTTCTGATATGCTGAACAAAAACT
>JAOBYJ020618850.1:7029-22237 GCA_025403565.2 Palythoa heliodiscus | reverse complement strand
GAATCTTGTATCCGTATTTAAAAACATCTGTTAACACATTACATTAACTCTTTCCCGCTCTTCTTGTCTTTATAGTGACTCTGTTTTTGCT
This sequence comes from Palythoa heliodiscus, assembly GCA_025403565.2. NCBI lineage: Eukaryota > Metazoa > Cnidaria > Anthozoa > Zoantharia > Sphenopidae > Palythoa > Palythoa heliodiscus. Next base: position 22,146 of record JAOBYJ020618850.1, on the reverse strand, counting down.
CGACGACTTCTTTGTCGTGTTTGACTGCAATCGATTACATATTTTACCTTAATAGTGAATGAAATTAACCTTTTTGTGAAGCGACAAATTAAATTATCTTAAATATATTGTACTCAAACTTCTTAAGCGCTCTACAGTGAAAAAACTATTGCTGCCTAGATAACTTAAAGTTCGTTACACCAGCTTAATTCTGCTTGCAAAACTATTTTTTCTTGCTCGTAAAAGTTTCTCAGTGGCGGGGTGAAATTGCGCGACGTGTTTCATGAACTCGCCATTATCTTTAAAAGTGTTGCCACAGTCCTCACAAACATGAAGCTTGGATCGCCGCTCGCGGAAGCCATATTTATGAACGACTCCGTGAACTCGCGTCAGGTGCGCCTCTAGCGAACATCGTTGTGTGAAGGACTTGTCGCAGTGATCGCACTTGAACGGTTTTATCCCAGTGTGGGTTCTGATGTGCCGCTTCAAATCAAAAGTATCGTTAAACCCTTTCCCGCAGAACTGGCATTGGTATCGCTTGTAGAACGAATGGGTCTTCATGTGTCGGTTTAGAAGCCGCTGAAGTGAAAAAGAACTGTTACAAATCTCACACTTGTATTTGCATTCGTCCTTGTTGGCAGACTCTTGTTTGCGACAATGTTTGTGTGCGCGCTCGATTTGAGTCAAAACATTTTGAGGCGGGATATAGAAAGGACTTCTCGAGTTTTGCTGACCATACGGTGAGATCCCCGAACAATTCACGGGTGACAGTTCAATATCGTAAGCAGTGTTTGTATGAGGCGTGTGAACTTGTATTTGTAGAGGTGATCGCGGTATAAAATGCTGGTAGTTCCTCATCTCATAAGCGTTGCTCAGTGGCTGTAGGCTGGGTGGAAGGATAGAATGAAGTACCTGTGGTGGCAGCGGGCAAGGCTTTGTAATTGGTGCTCGGATCAGTTTGGGAGGCGGTGGGAGATTCCGTGATTCGAAACGGGAAGCCAAACTGTTCCACCAACACTCATTACAGCCGCCATTGCATGGGTTTTCCTTCTCTCGTTTCGCTGCATTTGCTGTGTGTCTGTGAAAAGCGCTCTCGTACTCCACTTGTTTCGGTATTGATGGGCTGGCCGACCTTGGAGGCGAAGGGATTCCATAATCATCTTCCTCTTCATCGTCTTTTTCGTTTTCTTTTTTCTTTTTTTCCTCCTCTACGTTAAAATCCTCTTTCTTTTCCTCTGGTTCCATTTCTGTGTCCTTTGCCTGGCGGCTGTTCGGATTTAACTCTTGTGTTTTATCTAAAGAGGACTCTGAAGACACGAAAGAAAAAAATGAAAAGTTAACGCGTAAATTCACACACGAAACAAAAATAGTTAAAAGATAAATATTACAAAATATATTGCATTTGAAAAGGCGTCGGCTCAGGTAACCGAAATATAGTACAAGTCAAACTGTTAAGCTCAAATGAGATTAACATAAAAACGGCCGTGGCCTCTTCATTCAAAAGTTGGTTTGACTAATTTTTTTTTAATTCAGTGAAAGGTACACAAAATGAATTGATTTGAAAATGTTCTTTAAATGTTTAGATATTACACTTCTTATCCATCTGTTTCGGTTGGACCGGAAAAAAGTTAATTTTTGATTAAAAAAAGTATTTCGTTATTGTAGCATTTTAGAAACGTTCGAAAGCACAAAGTCGCTTTAATTTTGCCCCAATAAAATTTATAACTAAAGTCTATATTCAGAGGTCAGTAAACGGGATTTCATCGACCAGTATTTCACAATGGAATATATATTTACGAATAAAATGCTATATCAAAAAACAATATTTAAGATGACAAGGGATCAACATTTAAAACTCTTCAAATAAGGTGATGGAATTAAATTGCTAACAAATCTTGTTTTCTTTTACCAAACTTAATACATATAGGCAGTAATGAAAAACTCGAAAGTTATGAGAATTCCTAATACGGACAAATACAAAACAGTCAAACTGTTAAATTTGGATATTTGTAGAAGAAGGTAAATTTATAATAACACTAAAAATAAGTTAGGAACATATTTTCTTTGACTATAATTAGAGTCGAAAACGTTTATGAAAAGTTTCGAAAGTTGAGCGGCCTAATATTGAAACTGTTATTTTTTTGCCGCCAGTAAAAGAGTTGGTAAAAGTGTGTTTTGGCCAAAATTTTAAATACGTACAAAGTGATCCTTCTATATTTTCCGATAAATTAGCCGTGAATAAACACGTTGAGTCAATCTAAAAGTAATAAAGTTGAGATGAACTGCAAGAAAAAAGCAAGTTTGGACACATATCCACCCAAACACTCGATCCGGCTAAAAGTTTCTGTTATTTTTGGATTGAAAACAAAGATAAACCACACCAAGCTTTTTGTATGTGAAGTGTTTTTCATTCCGCACTACTTCATCTCAAAAATTTTTTTCTTAAGTTTTTCCTTCCGCAGAGTCAAACAAAATGGATTACTTAGTAAAACAATGAAGGGTAGTATTACTATCCGTGGATGTGTTAAGATTACGATGTTGAATACAATGACCAAGTACGAATTGTCGAAAAAGGTTAAAAAAATACTGTCTAAAGTGGCGAGTTTCGGTTAAATATTAGAAATCTGTACACAGTAATCGTCCTATTCATATTTTGGAACGTTAGTTCAATTCAAGAAAGTTGCAAGGCTGTAGTTTGACTTTTAAAAGAAAGGTTGACCGAATGATTGATGTATTCTACTATCTGATATCAATTTAAACTGATAGCAATCTTCGCTTTTATCTCGAAACTCGACTTTGTTAAATATTTTGTAATTTTTTTATTGTAGAATAAAGAGTAGAAACTAATTCCTGCTTTTAATCTAAAAACTGAATAAAAAACATTTTTGAATAAAGAGAGAGAGAGAGAGGGAGAGCCGGAGAAAGAGAATCAACTGAAAACTAGCTATTTTTTGTTTTAATATATCTGCGCTCAAAATTGATACCAATAGAAGATGGATTACAAAGATTACGAAAGAGAGAAATAGAAAAAAGCTCTCGGCACTATACCTATGTACCAACGTAGCTTGTCGAGTCGCAGCGTATATTAAAACGATACAACAAAAAGCAATATACTTAATAGAAGGGCATATTCTGACAAAGAAAAACTGTTAGATTTTTCTTTCGTATCGGCAGGTTAGTATAATGGCAGGTTTTTTGTGTGGTTGGGTTTGACATCCAAAAACCGTTTACTCTCTCTGTTGCAATGTTACATGTTCTCTCGAACAAACAGCCGTGGCTAATGACATCAAAGTTGGGATAACTGTCAGAAAAATCTCAGACTTCAGTGTACATCGATGGGAACGAGTTTTCTGCTGATGTTAAAAATGAATGTGTTTAGCCTCTGAGTAAATATTACATTCATTCGTCTACAATTGCATTTCATAAACGGATCCACGAAACTTGATAATATTTATCTCCCATACACAACCTTTTGTGGTTTTAAACCCTACACAGCCTGGCAACCACTAAAAGCAGAAAATGAAACTAGAATCTCAAGCGAAAATATCAGCGAAAGTTTTTGATACGAAAAGAAAAACTGTACATCGAAAGGGAAGTATTGTACTCTTTCTGTCAGCTAAAAGCTTCCGTAAGATAAAATTTTAATGTCGAGAATGAGAAACTAAGCGTGATTAAATTATTTTAAGCGGGAACTGCTTCAAAATCGAATTTATCTGACGTTCTTGACAAAAGGAATTCCTAACAATTTGGTTTCTAAAGCAATTACAACTTCAAATTGGAGTTTTTCTTGTGCTTTTGATCTCTAACTTAAATCTAAGTCAAATATTGATCATGCTATGGTAAATGTAGGTAGATTAATTCAGTGCACACAACTAAGATTTGTTTGTTCACTTGCAACTTTCTAGCTAAACGTCGATTTTAAAGGCTCCTGATGAGACCAGCTGAGAAAACTCGTAGTCTTGTGTAGGCGATGAAATTAGTTCAGTGTTAATAAACGAGTTTTTGTCCGCGAAAGGCTGTGATCTACTATCTATTATAAAACGTTTTCCATTTTTATTTGATCATCTCCACGCTTTGTTCGAGGGAAACAAAACCCCAATATCGCCAGTACTCCAACAGATCTATTTTCCGCATGTATATTTACCCATTCTCTCCAGAAAGATTGAATTGGGCCGTCTCTATTTCTGTGTGTAAGAGCTCTGACGTCTGTTGGCGCGAAAGGAACACGTATCGGAAATATTGTGTTGAATGGGAGACATTTCTGGAACTGTCCTCAACCTAAACTAGCATATTTATCAACAGCCTCGACAACCTTTCACGAGACACACAAACTATAATCTCATAAGAATTGAGAATTTGGGAGCTTCGCAGGAAGCCTTCAAGTAAATGTGATTTAATTAATTGAAACCACAGAGTCACTGATCTAAACTGAGGAAGCCTTCTTTTTAAATTTAGCTAATTAAACGCACTAAAAGAAATAAGTGAAACCTTACCCGCCATGTTTTGTGAAATTAAAATTCTATTAAATTTGAACCAAAAGTAAACGATCTAAAGTCTCTTAATTTCGTTGAAAAGCCATCGCGTCTGAGTACATGTAACATCTGACAACCCGTATCGTAGCAAACTGGGAAAAATTTCGACATTAAATTATTTTCATGTCTTAACTGTGTAACTTTGAAGAATCAAATCAAAATTCAAAAAAGTAGAGTTGTCAGACTTATTCGGTTTTCAGATTAGGAAAAAGTGCGACTGAACGCAAGTGATTTGACAAATTCAAATCTAAAAGCGCCAGTTGATCTCAACATCTGTTAGTTTCCCGTGACTTGCGTATACCACTAATGATTCCCAAGGGTCGAAAAAAAGCACTTGTTACGAAACAAATCGCAGGGTGTTATTTTTTCTCCTCCTACTATTGACCCTCATAACAAAAATTGTGTAAAATTCACTGAATCGTGCCGACACAAGTAAAAGACATCTCTGACAATTTTGTTCTTAAAATAATCACTCCAAACGAGACGAGACTTGACAGCTTCGAATCAATTTTGCCGTCAACTTGACTAACCACGAAAAAAAAGGGCCCGAGTATTGAAAAGCACTGCATTTAGCTCTGAAAAGAATTAACATAAATTCAAATTAACTCTAATTGTTAGCGCAAGTTTGATTGATTTTTAGAGTTTGGCTTTTCGGAAATACAAATTGATGGAGTTAAATGTCGCAGGAAAAAAGCGAATTTCTCTAAGCTCTTGAAACAACATAACAGGAATGAAAGGTTGTGTTATGTTTTGTGTTCGCCCGCGGTCCCTCTTAAAACGTTATACAAAACTTTTATTGTTCTGCAATTGATCTATCCATTAGGGTTTTTGTACCACCGCGTTTAAGGCAGCACAGCAGAAATTTGAATAAGAATTGAGAAATGATATGCATTGTTGAATTCTTTTTAACGATTACTTCATAACACACAGTCATACACTCAAACGTGTCTTTTGACCGTATATCAACAAACCAAATTAAAACAAACTAATAAGACTAGAAATTTAGCGCAAAGCTAAAATAATTTAAAACTTTTTTGACGGATTGTTTTTTTGAAACAAAACAAAATCAGTTTTCGTGACTGGAATCAGATTTTCCGTGAGTACTAGCTCAGAAACATTAAGGGTAATATGCATGTTAGAAACACCTATCAGATGACGACCTAACAGAGCTCCATATTTCTGTAGCCAAAGTGATAGCTTCGCCTCGACTTAGGTCAATAATAACATTTGTCCAGCGTTTTCTTTACGTTTTGCAGTTATTTTTCTAAACTGCACTGTAGGTTTACGCCTGAGAGCATTCTATCGCCTATAATTCTCATGGCGTGAGTTGAAGGTCCAGCGATAAAGATCAGTTTACTAGCGATAGTAACATATACCTATTGTTCTAAGCTCTGGTCCGGAACCCCTAATGAGCAGGCACTATACAATATTCTTTCTCAACTCCTGAACTGTCTTCCGCAATAAAATCAAACTTTTCAAAAGAACAAGGTCGCGAGCGCGTTACAGAAGATTCAAATGTAAAGGTTTGAACCGTTATACCGCGATGTTCATCGAACGTTTTACGACATCTGTAATGCGATGTCACAAGCCTTGATAACGGTGAATTTCAAATATTAAGAGACAACAGGAAATACAAAAAGAAACGCAAATCGAAATTAAGGGCTTTGCGAGGTCAGCCAGGAAAATTTCTCAAAACAAACGAAAGAAATATGCTTTCATACCTTTTAGTAGACCTTGGCTCGCGTCTTCACTTTCTACCGCGAGTTCTTCAGATGCTGTTGCGGATACACGCGCTTTCGTCTTCTTTATCAAAAATGATTTAGGCATTTTGGACTTCTTTATCTTGTCGTCCAGCCAAAGTAAATTGTATTCTTTAGTTTAGATGACAAATTTCCGCAGCTGAAAGCTGAGAAATGAATAGTTCTTTGATGCGAGTCTTTTCGTGTTTTCTGATCTAAAGTGTATTTTCGTGTTGGCCCGAAAGGTCTCGGGTCGGTATGTGTCTGTCGAATATGCCGCACGCAACTTGTACTCGCTGTTGTAACCGTATCTGGAGTCGCTCCAGAAAAGCCTCTTACACGATCCTCAGACCGTTACATCGTTTATGTGGCAGGCCTTGAATAGAGCTAGGGGTGTGATCCCCCGATATATTGTTACGCTACAAACAATGTTAATTAATTTATAATGTACAGCGTCTATCAATCACTTGTTTGGGCGCAATGAAGCAGAACACCGCTGGACAATGGCAATCAAAATACAACAAACAGTTAACAATGCTGAACTCACGTTGTGAATTGTTACAAAATCCTTTGGTGTTTTCGCTTCCGCGTGCGAAAACGGCTGTTCGCGAAATTTGACGAAAGAATTTGCCCCTTGCTGGGAAGGAAATTTTTAGCTAACAACTGCCGATTTATGTGAATGATACTTTAATCCGCAAGAGGAGTGGTTAGGAGATGGGAGGCAATTATTTTTCTCAGCAAACAAAACCTCGACCTATTTCTCTCCTTAATGGAATTGTAAATTACTTATCGACTAACCGTTGCGAATTCTATTGTAACTAAGTGGGCAAATGAAGAACTTTTTTCTTTTAGTAGTCAGCACATTTCATATAAACTAAGAGAGAATCGTTTCTTGGGGGAAAATGTTGAAATTTTGTTCGGCTTATTGATATCGTTTATTGTTTGCTTTTCTTGTTTATAGAATTTAATTTTTAAAGTGAAGATGAATGGCGTTACATATTCAAACTTTGGCGTTTGAGCTGCCTTAGTTTCAATAAAAGCGAGACTGAATGACAACAAAGAAATTTCGTTTACATTTTCTATTCTTTTATAGTGTCGAATTTATGGAAACTAAGTTCTTAGTAACGGCTAACCGCGCTTAACAATGCAATAGTAACGGAGAAGTATACACAATACTTCTCCTGACAAGATTTGATTAAATTGTAAAAGAGGAGTTTGCGTTTTTTTTGTCTTTTCTTGCGTGGTTCGAGAGTACTGAGAACACAATCTTTACGCTGTCACCAGTTTAGTCCATTTCGGAGGTTAATTTGATTTTTCCGATATTTATTAAGAGGTTAAAGGATATTAAATCTCGCTCGCTCTAAAATTAGAGAGGTGAGGTTTTGGGTTGACTTTTACAATTGTTTTCCGTATTTCGCTTAAATAAGTAAGATGGCGGTTTTCGCTTGTAATATTTACAACTGGTCTCATAGTGTGACATTTTAATTTAATTATAAATATAAAGGGAACGGGTAATATTACCTGTAATGAATAAAACGATACTGTTGAATAGAACGATTTTTGACTAGTTTTTGTACTCAATCGGGTCCCTGGCGTTTTATACAAAAACAAGAGGTTTCACCTGTGGCTGTGAATCGATTTTCTCGTAAACTTTGTCAGAAATTTAAAAGCTTTTTTGACGATTTTAATCTCGTTTCATCGGATTTGTGGAACTGTGACCTGCCCGTTAGTTAGTCAAAAATTCAAACAATGAAAATTTTTGCTTTTAAGCTTTCTTTCCAAGATCGCTAAGGAAAATGGCAGATTTTATTGTCGCCAGCGTGTCGGGTGTTAAATTTCGAAAGTGGAATCCTAAATGGAGGTTCGTTTTCAATGTCAGGCGCCAAGAGATCCATTCAGGCGAGATTGGACTCAACTCTAAATACTTCAACGGAAACGTCAGTTGCCTCCACAAATCTGCAATCAATATGCGAGTTTCAGTTTAGTCAACATCTTGTCGCCATCGCGTATATACCTGTCCTCAAAGCAATCACTGGATCAGAGCTTCCCTCACGTTTTTTTTGCCGTTTCAATTGTTGGTCAGTGTAAACTTCCGACACATTCGAGTCAACAGATTTTTGCGAGTTTTCCGGAAAATACTATTTTGCTTGTTATTTTGTGAAAAATTAAAAAGCATCGCTGTACAAGGCGTGGCTTGGGACAGAACGAGGCAAAATATTTACGTTTTTGGCGCTACACAAAGTACGCACCGCTTCCTGTCCATTTTTAAGCAGTTTACTAGCATAAAAGCTAGCTTGCGGCTAACGAGCACGCGGCATTCGAACGCCGGGTGGTAAATAGCTTCAGAATTCGCGCTTTCACTAACATCTTAATTTTTTCCCACGAGTTCTAATAAAGAGAAAGTGGCTTATACATTATCAAGTGAAAAATAAATCACGGAGTGCTATATCACACAGGGATTTTGTGAAAAGAGCCTAATTTGTTAGACATGATTCACGGAACTTTTTTACTGAGGAATTTTTCCGCTCAAATTAGAGCACTTAAGCTTGGGGATATTTTCGCTTATTTGAATTGTGGAAGCGCCTTACATCCCCCCTCTGGGGTTATATAGCGTTCTCGTGTGAGAGCCTTAACTGATAGCGGGCTTGTAGCTTTGAAAGTTTTTAGGGCGACAGCTAAATCTTTTTTCCTGAAAGGAAAAAAATTCCTATCAATTCTGATCGAATTGTTAGTATACTAACAACTTCGTGAGCAAATTTTTAACCAAAAACTTTAATGCTATTTATTTTAACTGTAGTTAGAAAAAGCGAATACTCCATCAAGGGGATATTTTCCCGTATAAAGCGAAAGCTCTTGGAAATATTCACCCCAATTGAATATAACCGTTCGGTTTAGCGCTTTTGTTGTAGTTAAGCAATACTAATACTTTTCCGTAAGCTCTTAAAGCCTGCACGCAAAATAGACTTAAAGGTGAATGGAATTACCGTGATGCATCACACAGATTCACATACGATAAAAAATTTCACATGCTATAAAAAATTTACGAGAAGATAAACCACCCAACACTGATATCATCTCAAATTGCATTCTGTTGAATAGTTTTAAAATCGCACGGACAAAATGTTGCCGGTGTGGTATTTTTAAAAACCCACTGCTATCGATTCTACCTGCTATAACGAAATAACAAAATATGTTTAGTTATATTTATAGGTGAATTTTTGGCTAATTGACGACCTTTTTGCTCGCCCGTTGTAAAATGTGCGAGTATCGCGTGCGTGAACCGCTAATCCACTATCTTCTCGGAGGGGTATAACTGAACTAAAATGGATCTTGTGGGATTTACAACTCTGTATAACACTTGAAGTGCTAATAATAACAGACATTTTTGAGTATATTGTATACTTTTTGAGTATATTTGAGTATATTGTTAATCAACACGTGAAAAACTTGAGAACAAGTGTCTCTGGAAAATGTGAAAGATTCATGTCACGTATACAGCGCGGCCTGAGTCCATTTTTCATGTAATTCCATTCTGAGGAACACGAGGAATTCACAAAACATGTATTTGTTATGAAAATTCTAAAGTACAATGCCTTGTGTTACCTGAGTTTTTAGTTGCCAAGTATATTAAGGAAGAATCAAGATATTGGTGATGTGTTGAGCGATTCAACGCCCGAAGTAATTCTATGAGTGACACTTGTGTAAAAATCTGCTTCATAGAGCTAAGAAGATTAGAATGACTTTAGTGAAGGGGTGCTCAGAATTACACAAAGACTGCTTTTTGGGTTGGACATTTCTTAATGTTTTTTTTTAATTGTTCGTGCTCAGTGCAGTCAAAACAGAAACTCTTCACGATGATGTTTATCAGTTTATAATCCAATATATGACCTCGCGCGGTTAAACCTCTTGACCCAGCGCCCTAAGAACTATCGCTTGCGAAAGACGAGTTGAAAAACTCACGAATGCCTTGTTTATATCGGTGTGCACTGAAGCATTTTCTTAGAGATAAAAACTTCGTTCTAAGTTTTTAGAGTATACTAAATAACTTAACTCATATCTTATCTGCCCTCGAGAAAAACATATAGAGTGCAAGTCAAAGTGTAGTGTAGCGGTCGCCGTATCATTTCAAATGCTTAGGGTTAAAGAACTATAGAGTAACTTTGGTGCGTGCCTGCTTACAAAATATATCATAAACGTGCCGGGGCTTTTGGTCCAGCTTACTTGACTCTGTTAAGCTTTTTAAAAACCCATGAGGTTACAAACCATTTATTTTTCCTCACGGAATAAGCTCTGCTCTTATCTGCATGTTTGTTGAATTTGTGGATAGGTTTTCCTTTATCTCGTTTGCAACAATAATTAATGAAAATATAAATATCTCTTAGGTAGCATACTGCGTGATTGTGTGCGGTTTTTTACTCGATAAAAATTGGCGAATCTCTGATTTGATCACTGATTTTTGATGGTTTCATGGTAGAAAACCCAAATTCTTTTCTTAGTGGTAAACAATCTATATTTTGTTATATTTGATTAGATATAGAAAGCAGCATAAAGTCTGGAGAATGGAAGGAACGTGTTTTTGTCAGATTGTAATCAAGTATAATTTGTATTATTCACGTAGTAAAGTACGTCTTTTCCGATATATGCCGTTACCAAAAAAAGATGCGAAAAAGAAGCAGTTTTCATTCACACGCCAGCCCTTTTTATTGCTTTAATAAAGCGCAGTGGAAGCTATGGAATATTTGAATCAAAGTTAAATCCCTCAGGAAATTAGTATATTATGCTTGTAATGGCCTCAGAAGATATTAAAACGTAGCCAAACTGACTGCGTTTTAATTTACGTGTTTTTAATCAGTGTGCGTCATTCGCAGGTGAAAAAGCCGTCACATCATTTGCACAAAATAATTGAAAGGCAAAAACACTTTCAACGACGCTAGTCAGACATTGCTAGATAATCACCTTATTGCTTATTATAGACATAGATTAGCAAATGACCTTCAACAAGTAACGATATGTTGAAAATATACCATTTTTAAGTTATTTATTTGGTTATGAAACGGTGAATATATCCGTTAGGGTAGATAAGGAAAATTTGAATCAAGCGTTTCAAAATTTTAACGTCATTTATATGCACGAGGAAGACAATTGTTGCAGATCTATAAGTAATAAGTCTAACAGACTGAAAGCGCTACTGTCTAGATAGAAACGAGCGGTTGTTTAAAAACACATTTTCTTTTTTATAAGAACAAGTAAATTTTGCCGGCCGAGGCTTATTTTTCTTAATTTTTTGGCAGCTTCAGCCTCAATTTGTTCTTAATTTGTTCTTATTTCTATAGTAAGCAGCCCCGGCTTATAGTTGAAACAAGATAGAAACAATCATTGGAAAACGAAATACCTCGCACTGCAGATGTATCGTAAGGCTTTATTTAGAGGTAAACTACCTTCATTGTTGTTCAACAGTCTTAAGCGCTGAGATTACAATGAATCCGCTTTTTGTGTTTTCATAGTATACCGTGTTGCTAAGTCAAATTACGAGTATCGGTCAAGCTCACCTGAAGAATTCAGTTCGTCATTATCGAGCCTTGGCCTGAGTTTGTTCTTAAATTGTTCTTAAATTTTGGTCAGTCAGTTCGAGCCTCATTATTCTAATAAAGTTGTTCTACTTAAAAAAGGGCGTTAGAGCCATTCAACTTAGTTAGGTTTGCAGGAATTCTTTTCGGTGAGTCTTGGTGGCTGAATTGTGATTGTTAATCTCTGAGTTCAATTCAATTTTGACTCTGTAAAATCTCAATAATCTAATGTTATTGTTTATCGATATCTGAAAGCGATAATGCCGTGATGGTTTGGGCTGGCGACTGTCAGTAATCAGGGTTACCCAAGAACACTGGGCCCCGATTCTGTTAGGCTTAGTGAATAGGTTGGTATCACACGCTAAGATTTCATTAACAATGTGAAAAAGTACGTTCTGGTATGATATACACCTAAACTTGTATAAACAGAAGGTCAAAACTTTTTAGGTAAAACTGAACAGCAAAGGAACTCTTCAAATAGATCCTAAACCCGTAAATGGACAACAAAAAATATAAACTCTTCTCGAAATAGGTTTTTGATTGTCTTCTCTGACTTTGCTTTCTCGCAACAATCAACAATCCCGCTTACTGTAATGCTGCTAAATTACCGCTTACGTCATGTTCCAGTAGAAAAATACCCTGTTCAACGTAGACATCTTCCCTGCTACAAAGCTTATGTTTTTAATTGCTCGAAGGCTGAGGTATCAGAGTGAAAATCGATTTCGCAGATGGAGGAAAGCCGGAGTACCCCGGCGGAGGTATCAGACTGAGTTCGATAAATTTTAGTGCAGGGTTCGATCCTGGGATGACAGAGCTGAGAAACGCAATCGCCAGCACTCAACCACTCGGCGTTTCTGACTACCTTTAACGACGAAACATGTATAAACAGAAGTACATACTGTATATGTAAACCTAAGAAAGACTGTAAAGATTCCATTTTCCTCTATACTAGCTAGTTTTTAGCACTCTGATTTAATCTGACCATTAAGCTGAGTCCTTTACACCTTAGAAAAGACAATCTTATGGGTCTTTATTTAGTACGACAATATGGGTACGAAAAACGTACGGCCCGTCCAACTGCCCTGGTGCAAGTTTCAAACTTTGAATGGAAAAGTAGGTCGTACGTTGACGCAATTGGGTTGAAACGTAACTAGATACGTAACGAGATTCTCTGTCGGTTTCTCTTGGTTAAAGGGAAATTGTCTTCATAGCCAATGCATTACATCACCGCAAACAAATTTAGTCATATGCCAGTCTCTTCTAGACAATATAACTGATAAAAACTGAATCTTTTCGGTAAGCAGAGAATTTTTTGACTGGGCGCGATGACGATGATAATGATAATGATGGTGATGATGGTGGTTAAAGTAAAGATATTAAAGGCTACGACAAATGCGCTGCCACAAATAGGAATTAATTTTTATGTTCATGTAGAGATAAATGACTTTTAACCTTCTAAGATTTCTAGTACCTTTTTTATTAAATGAAAGAGGGAAATCCAAAATTCCTTTAGAACTCAGTTCTAAACGTTTGTTGTCGCAGAAGCAGCAGCAGTAACTGTTTTAGTAACATGACGGTAATATGAATGGTAGTAATAGTGACAGTGACAGTGACAGTCTAGTGACAGTGACAGTGACAGTGACAGTGATAGTGATAGTGACAGTGATATAGTGATAGTGAGAGTGAGAGTGATATAGTGATAGTGAGAGTGAGAGTGATAGTGATAGTGATAATGACAGTGATAGTGACAGTGACAGTGATAATGACAGTGATAGTGATAGTGATAGCAGTAGCCGAGTAGTAGTAGTAGTAGTAGTAGTAGTAGTAGTTGTTTAGCAGCATTTTCATGTGAGAAACAAAATAGTAAGGAGTTTCCAGTTTTCCAGTCGTGCCAAGTCTGCTTTATAATTAGTATTTTGGGATAACTGTGTTTGGGGCTGAAAGCAAGTACCATAAAACCTGCAAAATTAGTCAGATAAGAAATAACTTTGACCTCACGTCGATAAACACACGTAATTAGATTAAGCCGAGAAAACTCATATTTGGGGTGCTGACGGTATAAGCGAGATTGCTTGTTGATCGACCACTCCAAAAATATTGAGTTCGGGCGGTTCAAACCTCATGGAAAACAACGTCCGCATTATGGTTATAAGCGATCAATATATATTGACCGCGTAATTTATTAAGAGTACAAAGTGCTAACTTTGTCGAAAATGAAAGGAAGTGAGATTTATGATGATATAAAATCATGTTTCCGAAGAGAAATAACGGTATCCAACTTAAGAAATAAAACAAAAAGTTATCTTGTAGCGAGAAAGGGAACTTTAAATATACAAAAGTGTACGTTTATAATTCTTTGTTTTAGCTTTTGCAAGTCTCGTGCGTGATTATAGGTTTTTGACTATATACACACGGGAAATGTCGAAAACTAAGACGCGAGTTTGGTCATGAAACGTATCGGCGTTTCAGCAGATTACAGCGACCCCGCGAGAAGTCCAAGTTTATAAATCCCATTGTCAGATCAGATTAGAAGGAACTATTTTAAGGTTTCCGACAAATCATGATGCTATCGCATTTACAACACTTTTACACTTGTAGCATGTCCTTTAAATTGGATAAACAACATAATGATTTTAAAGCAATTCTTGAAATGTCGTTAATTCATTTAGTGATAAGAGAAAAGTAAATTATATTAATTACGTTTTTAAAACCGAAGAAAACAATGTTAAAATTCTTCAACTTCTTGTTATTGAAATTGTTGTTCTTGTTGTTAATGTCATGAATCACGCTTTACAGCTTTTAAATAGTTGACCGCAGTCAGCTTTAAACTAAACATGTTTCGGCAAGTCGCTTGCCATCGCTAATAGAATACAATAAAGCTAGTTGGAAGTAATATATACTTAAACTGAAAATACTAAATGTACGGTGTTGTTTGAAAGTTTACGAAAATAATTTTAAATAGTTATCTTTCCCGAGACGTTTTGATAAAATTGAACTCGTTAGTTAGGTTGTATAGAACGTTGTACTGTATTATATCGTCACAGGTTTATCTAAGGAATTACCAGAAATGACAGTTTGGGAGAAACATCTGATATACTACCCATGACCCAGTTTCACGTAAATCGAGAATGTCCTAATTTTTGAATCAGTTGACAAGACTCGATAAATAAATTGACTTTTTGTTTTTTTCGTGTTAACGGTAGATTCACCAAATGTTGATTGTTTCAACAAATATTGGAGTGACAGTTATCTTTAACTTTTGAAAATTTTAAGGAAAAGATTAACTACTACTGACCACTA
>JAOBYJ020616139.1:0-13527 GCA_025403565.2 Palythoa heliodiscus | reverse complement strand
TAAGCGGCTGCGGCCACCCCTGAGCGGTCCGAAACGGCTTTTTTGTCTGTATATTTCCCTCTATTAAGCGGCCGCGGCCACCCCTGAGCGGTCCGAAACGGCTTTTTCGTATGTTTACAATATTTACCTTAAGCGGCCACCTCGAGAAACGTTTGTCATTATTTTGGCTTCACAAGAGATAGAATATGACAAGAGAGATAGAATATGATAGGGCGTCATTTCTAGCGGCATCGCTTACTTTATTTTAGTTTAGAATATGATTTAACAAGAAAATACGGTCAGTTTTCAAGTCCACCGAGTCAATAGAACCAGATATCGCTTTAAATTTGAGTACGTTTCTTCTTTTTGTGTTTTCAGTGATGAGTTTTAATAAGTGCTGTTCATGTTATTTCAGTTTTGTTGCGTTTTACTGACTGGTTGGTAATTTTCTGCAAAGACTCTTGTTATTTGAGGGTATTAAAACCAATAAACAAACAATTGACCACGCCCAGGGTTCGTTTTTGATGAAACTCTATTTAGAGGCCACCCTGTATCAAGCGGCCACCAAGCCATTCCCCGATGGTTTGACTGTAAAAGTTTTAAAATATGAAAGCAATAGAGTATGCACCGAGTTTGTCTGGTTTTGGGCTTCGCATTAATTTTGTCAGGATAACGTCATCTATTGGCACTTTAACAGTGCAGAAATAAGAACCATAATAGAACAACTGAAGCTCAATTTGTGCAAAATGTAGTAGTTTTAACACTTTAATTTGTCTCCGCTTTTTTAGCATCTAAAACTAAGGTAAGGTGTAGGAACTCGTTAACCCCTCATGGGTTGTTTTCTATACCTTCCACATTCTAATTTACTTTATTATTTATTATTATTTATTACCTAATAATTTATTATTTATGTAACCTGCTGAGTGTAAAAAGTGGAAAATAAATAAACTGTTAAATAAAAGAAGGTAAACGAACTAGGTCCAGTTTTCTTCATTCAAGTGAAACAACATAGATCTATCTCATCAGACTGATGGGTGTTAAAACACTTTATTTTCAAACAGCTTTGACAAGTTCAAACAAGACACAATATCTGGTAAAAGTCAGTTTAATGTCACAAACTCCTTAAGATTTGTATTTGGACCTCTAAAATGATTTCCAGATAAAAATAGAAACCTCGCTACATACCCACTGCAACTTATCCAGTAAAGTTTGAATGTGGTAAAGCAGGGTCTCAAAACATTAAAAACTTAAATTTTACTTCTCCATTGACGTGTATTTATTCCATGTTTCCCGGTAGTTTTCCAGGCATTGTCAGTTGATATTATCTGTGAAAATCTTTAACATATAACTCCTTTGGTTGGTACTAGGATTTGCTTGACTTCCTTCCGTATGTAAACAGTGCTAAAAGTTCTCAGATAAATATGACAAAAAACGTAAAATTGCCGACGTAGCTGAACACACAGTATCACAGTTGTTATTCTGTCCATCTATGGCCGCAATTTAGTGATGTGCACACGTAATATAGCATCATTTGCTGCAGGGCAGAAATTAAGCAAATAATGTCATCATGCTGTTTACATGGATGCAGGATTTGAGGGTAAGAGAGCTTGCTAACTGCTTCTGTTTCTTTCCTACTTTTAATGTTCATTTGTACAAGTAATACTGTACTTACATCTGTATTTCTATAGGCACAGTAAATGTTTTATTAAATTTAACTAAAACATAATGTGCAAATTCATGAGCATTTTATATATATTGAAAATTGCGCACTAGAAGTTTGGCTAATTATTATTATTATTATTATTATTATTATTACAAATCATTGCCCTTCTTAAATAAAGTAATTATTTTTCATATTGATTATTATTAATTATTTTAGTGCAAAGGGTGTGCTGGAGTGCTGTGGGAAGGGTTCTGAAAGCACACTCAACAACTACAGGATGTTGATGTTTTAAAAGTGCAATTTCCTAAATTCATATCACGGTTCACCTTAAGTAGTGCTTTTAGAAAAGTACTACTTAAGTCTCATTCGAGCTCATTCTGTTTGTTCTGTTGTTTGTGTCTGTAACTTTTTGCTGTATTATAGTCCCTGCCTTAAGTGTGTTCTTTTTATTGCTGACTAAAACTTTCAATTACACAATGCCTGCTAATCAGTTTCAATAAGTTCACCTGTCCTGATTAGCTTGTGTTTTCAAATATGTTTCAAATACTCAAATGTAAATAATCAAATTCAAACACTAATAAATAAATTATTGTATTGTATTATTGTATTTCATTGCTATTAAGACCTATTAGTGATAAAATTTCCTAAAATGCAATAATTTTAATGTAATGATTATGAACATCACAAGCTTTTAAAACCATTTTGTATATGGATCTGCTTAGAGGGTTACAGCCTAGTGAGATTATTCTCAATGTGGGCTAGCTTCTTTTCTTTGACTCTTTACGGTCAGGAAAAAATTATAAATTTGGTTAATTTTATAGTCTGTTTCACATTTTTAAAAAACAAGACTTTAATCACTGACTACCCAGCTTAGAATCAAAATAACTAATGTCTAATTTACTCACATCAGCTTTACTTGACTGGGACTGAAAAAACACAGCTTCTCTATTTCCACACCTGTAAATTAAATCATATTAATTTTACAGATAATCTGTGAATAATTTCCAAGAAATTATGGTAGTTTTAAAGTTGAGTGTTCTATCATCATCAACACACCTAACAAAAATTTAGAACTAGTACTATTGTGTTTAAAATGAATAAATAAATGAACCCAATCAAACTTACTTTGGGCACTCATGGTCTTCTGTTCGTGGCAGTGTAGGGTCTGCAACTACATCAGCTACAATTTGTGTTAGCTCACTGAAAGAGACAACAGTTTTATCAGTATAGACCTTATTCGTAAACATCTTCAAATTTATTTTTTTACTACATTCATATTTGTTTTACTAACCTCGGTTTTGGTAACAAATTCTTTTGAAAGTTTAACCAAGAAGGAGACTACAACTGTAGGGCTAATTTGAATGTAGGCAAAAGAATATTAAAATTACAACCATTTATAAATAAGGTCATTCAATAAAATATTAATTTTCATACAAATTTCACTTCCAGACATTGTTTATAAATGAACCATTCCTGGTATAATCAAATACATATTAAAATAATTACTTGATTCTGATTGGCCAAGAGCAGTGCAATTACTTTGTAATTCTGTGCAAAAATGTGTTATTCCATGCAAAAATTTGTAATTTTGTGCATTTACAATCTCATTGTTTTGGTGGCGTGACGTGCAAAGTCCAAAGTTCAAAGTTGTTTTGTTTTGCCGGTGTTCACAACAGAACTTGCTCGGTAATTTTGTTACGTGTTATGTTTCACTGCGCTCATTCAGTTAAGTTTGGGATCCTTTGAAATAATTTTTTGTGCTGGATAAATCCCTAATTGCACTGAAAACTATACGATTACCTATACTAATTCCAGCATTTTTCAGCTGCCAACACGATCAATTTGAAATGAACTTCAGTAAGAATGCAAGGCTGGGGATTGTCAGCTTTAATTGTAAATATGAAAAATAGAACAAATGATCGACACTAAAAGTTTAATTATAATTATAATTCCAACCAACTTTGAAAGCTAACTAAAGCTAAGCTAAGCTAAATCCTTTATAAGTAGCTCACTGGAGCCAGTGCTTTTATCTCCAGTTTCTGTAGTGTTAAGCAGATAAAAGTCAATGACTTCCCCTGGACAGGACACTAATCTGTCATTGGTTAGCCCCCAGCAGAAGCTGGTACTCATTTTACTGACCACGTAAGGATGGAAAGTTAAGTCACCTTTACAGGAAAGGTCTCAAAAATGGCAGAGCTGGGTTTGAGGTTTGAGCCCAGGGCCTCAGTGGCTCAGAGGCAGAGATCTTACTACTGCACTAAGCATGCTGCCGTCAGTTGAATCTTGGTAGAGCTGGGTTTGAGCCCAGGGCCACAGTGGCTCAGGGGCAGAGATCTTACCACTGCACTAAGCATGCTGCCGTCAGTTGAATCTTGGTAGAGCTGAATTTGAGCCTAGAGCCTCAGTGGCTCAGGGGCAGAGATCTTACCAGTGCACTAAGCATGCTGCCGTCAGTTGAATCTTGATAGAGCTGGGTTTGAACCCAGGGCCTCAGTGGCTCAGGGGCAGAGATCTTACCAGTGCACTAAGCATGCTGCCGTCAGTTGAATCTTGGTAGAGCTGGGTTTGAACCCAGGGCCTCAGTGGCTCAGGGGCAGAGATCTTACCAGTGCACTAAGCATGCTGCCGTCAGTTGAATCTTGGCAGAGCTGGGTTTGAACCCAGGACCTCAATGGATCAGCGGCAGAGGTCTTAACTCTGTGCTAAGCATGCTGCTATTGAATGAATCCAATTTTAAATTGATGGTGTGGTGTATTATACACAGGCTATAGCCTGAGCTTCTAAAATATGTGACTGTGTAATTATTTCAACATGATTATCATTATTTCAATTTCTGGGTAAAATAATAACTTACTATTATTTTTTGTAGTTAATTTGTGATCAATTATCTAAGATTACAGGCTGCCAACTTTTCAATTCACAGGTACATGAAAATGCTGAAAACAAGATGCAAAATCTTGCAAAGCATAAGAAAAAAAATTGTTTTTCAGTGACTCCATTACCAGTAGTAACTTACTTAACTTCATGCATGATTTTGTTGACATAAATACATTGGTTGTCTGTCTCTTGCTGGTAATCACAATTTCTACACTAAAAGTGAAAAAAGAAATAACATTTATCATATTTGTGAGACTCATAGTTTTACATAGTTATAAGGCAATCCCTATCTTATCAGTCAAATACATATGATCAAATATAATATTTGGAAATGATACTGTATAAGTTATTTCTATATACAACCATCAATTGAACTTACAAGGCATTTTAAAACACTTTACAACCATAACTCATCGTCAACTTTTCTGTTTACTGATAAACATTTATGAAATAAGATACCGCTGGAATTGCTTGAATTTCTAATGTGTTAGTGTAACAATTGAAATTTCTATCTGGTTTTGATCTCTTTTAATTTTCTAACACTGCATACTGCCTATAGATATCCCATTTAGTGATGCATGGAGGCTTGAATATAATTATTGAAGGTTGCCTTTGTCGTGAATTGATAAAAACACTTTGGGTTTTCATCTGAGTTACTATAAGCTAAGTTAACTTCTTTTGGAAGTAAATTTTATGCATTAAAACCTTGATTTATACATGCCAAAATATCATGAACTTTTACCATTTCTTAGTGACCTACAAGCTTACTGTCCTAAATTGACTGCTATTGTCTTAAAATCATGTTATTTGCTACCAATTGATTCATAATCAAATTTGATTACGAAACATAAGAAAAATGCTCAATAAACATATTATTTGATGTTAAATTATTTTTAACTGTAAGAATGAGTTCAAAAGGTTTGAAACTTACAGCATAAAGAAGGATCTTACTCTCTTTGTCTTCCTTTGGATAAAGCATGTTATTGCTGTAAACAGAAAAATTGTTGATCATGAAATGCTGAGCTATCATTGTGTTGCTGAAGCATGAAAGAGAACAGGGAGAAACAAAACAATGGAAAGAGGGCCCTCTGGTCTCATTAGCTCCACTTTTACAGGGCTTATATTCTTTTGATGTTCTGATAATCCATGACTTTCAGTGACTATTATTCTGTGATGTTTGAAATTTTCCATGATCTTGTACTGTTTAGTTCTTTGCTGAAATACATCAAAAGTATTTTTTGTTCACGCTTTTCCTGGCACATTGAGCCAAAATGAAGAAAAGGAATGGTTGCTATTTCGAGGCATTTAAGCAAGTATTATATATTATAAAGATTTTTCATGCTCTTTTTGAACACTTCTATTTAAATTGTGCAAATTTTCCATTGCTTTTCATGACCCTAATGGTAATTCTGTGACTTTCCAGGCATGAGAAATAGCTAAAAAACTGAAGAAGCTGGTACTCATTTTACCAACCCTGTGAGGAGGAGAGCGAAGTCAACTTTGGGGGAAAAGAACGTCACACAAATATTCAACACTAGGCAGGGCCGGGAGTTGAACCCGGGACCTTGTGGTTGGAAGGCAGAGATCTTACCACTGCACCAACCACACCGCTATAGGCACAAGAAATGGAACTCTAAAACTAACAAATTTATAGATTTTCCATGACTTGCATAAACCCTGTTCATATTTACATGAGCACGACAAATGGATTTTGCAAAATGGTTTTTTAAAAATTGCCATATATGCCATTACCACAAAACGTATACCTGCAAAGAAAGATCAAATCTACAAGAACACATAAGAAATTACCAACATCTTTCACAAAATAGCATACTTAATATATAAATGCATTTGGACATCGGGACAATGGAGATGAGATATTCTTAAGAGTAAAGTCAATAGTCGAGGACTGCGAATAATCACTGGCGAAGGATTTAAAGATTTAACAAGTTTATATTCTTCAAATGATTCCTTAATACTAGTTTGTCCTTGAAAATTAACCATTGGCATTGTTCTGTTGATTTGAAGAACTATATGATTCCATAAGCCGTTCTGGATCGATATCTTTTAAATATTTAAATTAGGTCATTTATAGAATGATGAGCTGTGACCAGCAACTGACACATAGTTTGTATTCACCACCAATTCACCCATGAGAGGGAGATCTTGACTTTTGCGAGTGAGGTATTGAGGTTTTCAACTTCTTACGTACCATTCTTGACAGAATTTGATTCCAACAAACCCTGGACCCTGGTTTTGTTGTCCTAACGTCGTTGAACCACTACGATAATTCATCCTGATTGAGAAAAAGAAGCAGAAAAACCGAACAACGATGATTCAAATCCTTTAAACGTCTATTCTCCAACGTCGGAGAGGTGGTGTATGTTGCAATAAGGTGTCCCGTGTTGGTCGTCAACGGCTTGGCCCTAGGCCCTTATATCAAATTTTGGCGATTGCCAGTACAGTGACAGATCCCTGAAAGAACGATTTTTTACGAAATGTAGAAAATACCTGACTGATGCAAGAAAAATGGAGAAAAAACCTTTGATTTTTGACAAGGTGAAAACATATTATGTTTCAGAACTGGGCGATAGAAAAATTATTTATTACGCACTTTAGGGTAATTATTCATGTAATATAAAAGCCATAAATAACAGTGAAAAAAAATCATATCCGAAAAAGGACACGGTAAAGTGGTCCAATAAAAAAGCCCGAAATAAATTTTATACTTTCAACCAATCACTTTGCTTGTATTATTGAGTAGTTTTGCAACGCGCAGTTCCCGCCTTTCAGTTCAAACAATGAAAGATTTTCGGGAGTCACACATCAAAATGACAGCAGGTGCGCTGTAAAAAAACCCAAATATTTGTTTAAGACGTTTTTAAGTTACAAAGGCGTAAAAACTACCAGAAGAGTACATCCTATGAGTGAAGAGTTGAGGCATTGTTCGCTTTTCAGTGATATTATCAAGGGCAAAGGAACTTAGATAGTTAGAATACCGTCGGAGAATTTTGAAAAACCAATGTAGCTCATTTTCTAGAAACGTGTACGACAATTCGATTGGAGCTTGAAACTCATGTTCAAGTTTAAAGTAAACACCGGCTGAAAATATTAAGGATGAAATAATAATATAATGATATTTAAGATATGGAAAACTCGGAAAAAATCCGAGCCTCAGATGGGATTCGAACCCACGACCCTCCGTGTTCTAGTCGGATGCTCTAAGGCAACTGAGCTACTGGAGACTCCCTATGGTGAGCAAGGGTCTGAAAAAGTAGCTATTTTATAATCAATTATTGACATTCAAATACTTAAGTCGCATCTAGTTTCAAAATATTAATCAAACTTATACATTTATTCATTGTCGTCTTGTCACATCGATTTTCTTTTTTTTCTCTCGCAGTTTAGCATAAAACGACTATAAAAGAGGAGGACTGATTACCTTAAAAAGCCGTACCACTTCCCATCAGTCATCCTCGCCATTTCCTTTCTAAATCCTTATGTAATCAATGTAATTAATGTTTACAAAAAAATGACAAATAAACTGAACTGAACTGAGAATAGCACAATATCATGACTTTTGGAGGGCATATTGTAGTTTATTTGTGGCCCAAGTCACATCATTAGCACCCGAGCGCAGCAAGGTTTCAAACGATACTACGAGGGCACAAATAAACTATATACCCGACAAAACTCGTGCCATTATCATTATCATCACTACACAAGACCAAATTGTCCAAAATATTGAACGTTTTGAACGTTCCATTTCGCGGGCCAAATAAGAAACGTGTAGGCTGCAAATACCGTTTTACCGCCCGCGAAAGGGAACGATTAGAGAGGGCGGCTCATAATGTGATCGCGCGTGGTGATAATAACGCTGTCTCTCACGGTAATTTTTTCCTGCTGCAAGGGACTTCCGTTTGCAGGGAAATTAAGTACTTGTATGTATGTTTGCCTTCAATTTAAATCAGTATTCGATGAACTTCGGACATGCTACACGATGTCACTAAACATTCAGTTCTGTTGAATGAACACGCTATATTTTGTACCCGTTATTTTAGGAACAAAAACCAATTAAATTTGACCCCGAAACGGCGCCTGCAGGCCACAGCCGTCTAAAAGAACTACGATAAAGCCTTCTTTAAAGAAGAGTCTTTAAATATATATCTTAATTTGTTTTCTTTAATATTTTTGTGAGCTTCAATTTTCATTTATGTATTTTAAAACAATAAGCATAACAAATAATGATTCTTTTTTCAAATAATGAAATATTTTGTTGTAACTATTCATTAAAATTTGCCCGATGATTATATGCGCAGGCCAGTTCAGGTTTCTTTGTTGGTTATCACTTGTTCATCTCTTATAGTTATATATATGATCCTTTTTATCGGTTTGTGTAGTTGTTTTGTTTCTGTAATAACCAATAGTGAAACTGAACCGAACCGACAAATAACTTTGTAACTTTGTATCAATCTTCAAGTTATCAAAAACTGGCCGAAACATTAAAAATTAAAAACCATTTAAATTTTAAGAAAATAAATAATGGATGATTACGATGATACCAAAACGATGCACGTACCTTACCTTTTTATCAGTTCATCAATCTACTTTGTTTTGTTTCTTTCTGTTTCACGCAAATTTTGATCATAACTTGCTTTAATGAATATCGTCAGTTATTTTACCAACATTGATTATCTTTTAAAAATTTGAGCGTAAATTTGCTGCTGAAGAGCGAAATAAAACAATATTTATTAAAACAAATTCGTTGATATACTGCATAGTGAGGTCACTTTTTTAAAGGAAAAGCCGAATCGTAAAGGTCTAAGTTTAATTCTATTTGATCAATTTTAACAACAACAACAACTATATTTTCCCTTTGATTAAAATAACAACAATATAAATTAAGATATTTAAATAAAAATACTAAAGGGTTTGGCCTCCAAAAATAACTGTAAAGTTAAAGGACATGGAAGCCAAATCACATTAAATTAATTTACAATACTTGGTCGGAAAAACGCACATACAATAAGACACACGCACATCAGGAAATACAAATATATAGCTAACATATAAAGCAGCAGATAAATCATATTAAGGAAATAAAAACATACTATAAATATTTATTTATCATAGAAACATAGAAAGCCAGATTAGTATTTGCTTAAGAGTTCTTTTTTTAAATCATATTTAAAACTCTTTAGAGAGTTCAATAATTTTATATTTTGTATATTTTGTAGTATGTGCTTTGAAAACCATGTGATACCAGTTATATGTCTTGTAAAAGCGCTGAGTGGTTCCTTAATTACAAATATAAGGGACGACATAATACTGGTCAGAATACCTAAAAAGAAAATTAATGAAAAAAGTAAAGAAAATTGCATATATCAAAATTACAATTTTTATGTAATAAGGTATACCGTTTGGAGACGGCCGTGCAATTCCTTTTGTAGAAAATATTTTATTGAAGACTAAAATTTTCCCACTATAGTATTTTTTTTACAAAAATTTTTATTTCATCATTTTTATTATTGCAGATTTTATCAGTGGAGGATGGACATGGTGAAAACCAATGTTTCCTGTAGTTAAGGAGCAGTAAGTTGTTCCAAAGTTTAAAGAGTAGATTCTTCACCAAGCAAATATTTACCTCGCTTGTAAATGACTCAGAGGGTCGTAACGAGGGATATGCGATTAGGAATCCGGCAGAGGACTGGGATCAGGGATCGTAGCACTGCCATGGGATCAGAGATCAAAATTTCGAAAATCGTGGGATCAGGGATCCAAAATTTCGAAAAATTTTGGTATTGGGGATGAGTTTATTGTGCTTTGCCATTCTGTATACAAGCAAGCCTAGTACTAGGAATAACCCCCAGCAGTAGGGCTAACTTTGCTTGTTTAGTGCATGCATCAGTAACCCCGAAAATAAAACAGGCGACTTGTTCATAAGTAAAAAACATACATTTCTATCTGTCATGCGTTTCCTAAATGAAAACAATATATTGGTATCAATAACTTCATTTTGTTTCATACAACATGAAAAAAGCGATTAGGATTCTAAAACTGATCACCGAGCGGTACAGTTGATCCCTCTAACTCCAACAACAACAGTGGACAGCAATGGACAAAATGAGCTGACTCAGTGGTCATGCATGCAGTTTTCAAACACACGGAACACCAAATCATGTTGTTTATCCGCCAATTTGAGTTTCGATTTTCTTTCTTAGAAGTTTCGAAATTATCTCTCATAGCCCCAGGGCTGAGCCCTCACCATGTAAATGGACGCTACGCTTCAACCCTTGTGACAATGCCAGTAGAGCTAGCCCTGCATCATGTCCTTAATCCGGAATCCGAATGAAGCTTAGAATCTGAAATTCTCTTTTCGATAGTAAAATGTCAAAAAACCGGAAACGGCATTTACAATAATGAACAAAAACAAATAGACTGGTTTTGAGAAAATACTAGTTTTCAGAAAGGGAGAACTTTGAAATCTAGCGATTTAGGTTTCGATAGGAATCTAGACCCCAAAGGAGTGGGATAATCGGAATCCAGAGGATTGAAATCTGGAATCCAGAAGGTCGGAATCTGCCGGAAACCTGTTTTCATAGGTTCTGAACTGAAATCTCACCTTTGAAAGAAAACAATCTGAGATAGGCAAGGGTTTTTGTGAAATTTAATAACAGCGAGACGGATAGCTTAAAATTGGCTTTTCTACTCTTCCGCGCACACGGAACGAGTACAAAGAAAGAAGTCACGTACTATTTTGATCTCCCCGAAAATGTTGCGGATTTGGGGGCAATTCTTGTTAAAAATTAGCAGGAAAAATATCCCTTTTACCATTAAATTTATAAATTTTTTGGTAATAAAGAAGTTATTTTCTATCACTTTCACAAATTATATTTTCATGTAATTTAGTACTTTAAGCACATGGTTGAAAAAGATATTGTAAGATCGTGCGCTATTCCATGTCATCGCTTAATTGTAATGTTTACCCACCACTTTGTCCCTGAGACCACGTTGTAAGTTATTACTTTAATCTCGAACTTCATCTTTGGTGCGATTGATATCTTGACGCAAGCCATGGGGTGTATTAATTGTGTCCAGTATAATAAATTAGTACTAATGGTATCACGAACTTGCCGCACAAACAGCAAAGCAAGTTCGTGCGTAGGAATATCAAGATAGACTTTACTATACTTCGTGACATTTCTACAGATCAAGAATTTGATATTGCACAAATGTTGAACTCTTTCCAGGGTTAATGTTAGAATCTTGAATCTTAATTGTTGATCAAACTAAATGTGTAGACATTTAACAGATATTATTTTTCTGATATCTATTAACACTTTAGATACATCTAGTTAATACATGCATGTTTGAGCATGTAACTAAATTTCCTGACTTGAGAAACTATATACGAACTAGAAATTAAAGAGCGCGATCGATTGGTTCGTTGTGCAGTACTAATGCTTTGATCAAGGGCCAGCTGTCAGCTTGCGTACTCGCGCCTCCCAATTCTAGGACCCGTGTTCGAGCCCAGCGCTTCGCACGTGAGCTGAGACTCAACTGATCTGTACGTCAATTTTCTCTCTGACTCCGAGGGCTTTTCTCCAGGGCCTCGGTTTTCCTCCCTCACCGCGAAAACTGATCGGCAGCAGTTTACGCCGAGATCTGAGCCGTCTCTCCAATTAGTAATACCGTTATTAATAATAATTAGTCACACAGCTAGAAGATTTGAGACGAAAATAAAGTTATTATTATTATTATTATTGTTTTTGTTATTCATAACCTGGTTGGAAGTTTGGATCATTTTTAAGTTCGGGTGTTGTTTCTGCATTCATCAAGCATAAAAAAGTTAAAAACCAGAACGTTTCAATTGATACACTTCCCTAATTTTTGCATTTATCTAAAACAAAAAACTTGTAAAGTG
Organism: Palythoa heliodiscus; assembly: GCA_025403565.2. Classification (NCBI taxonomy): domain Eukaryota; kingdom Metazoa; phylum Cnidaria; class Anthozoa; order Zoantharia; family Sphenopidae; genus Palythoa; species Palythoa heliodiscus. Next base: position 1,084 of record JAOBYJ020616139.1, on the reverse strand, counting down.
TTGAAAAGCTGCACAATTGCTTTTTATTTTTTTTTTTATTTTCGTGTTCCATCCGTGAACCTCGTGCAGCACTAGTTAGCATTGGTCTATCTTGTGCCGCATCAAAAATACAAAGGCTTACCGTGATAGTTAACGATCGGGCGAAACGTTAAATCAATTAGCGACCGTTTGGTAATTGATGGGTTGCCTCAGCTGTATCATAATTACAGTATAGTATAATAGGTTTTGAAACTTGTAGCAAGAATCAGTTCTTCTGGTACTCGACTAGTGAACACATTGGTGGCCAACTTGGAGTTTGAGGTAAGGTAGCCCACTTTTACGTCTTTCCATTTAATTATATTATTTGTCGTTGATCTAACACAACACAATTATTAGGAAGACATTTCAGAGAAAAATTTCCACAGAGTACACAAAAAAAGAAACTACTCTCAAATCCCCTTTTCAAAGTTCAAAAGAAAAATTATTTGAAACGCAACCGTAACTTTATCTTAAACGATTAACAACAGTCAAATATAAGATTATTCCAATCTTTGTTAAAAATTGCAAACTGGTTTTCGGCTCAGTTCCACAATCAAGAATTTACCACTATAGTAAAGTATTATGTACTTTTGTGCAATATTTCATCTAAAATTGAGAGAGGAAGTAAAGTTAGAACACAAACATACAACAAAGATTTAAAATGAAATCGAAAATTGAACACTGAATTACATTTTGGCTGGAAATCGGATAATTTTAATATCTAACTCTAAGGTGTAAATTTGGGTATTATGGCTTGTTGCATGCAGTACGTATAGTGTAAGCTTAGCAATGTGGAAGCCGAATACATTATTTTATAAAAATGGTTTTGTTTGTTAAAACAAGATTAATTTCAAATTTTACAGTTTGCACACGGATTCAAATCTGAACAGACATAAACTATATATGTCGCTGAAAAAGAATAGCAAAACAGTTACTGTTCATCAGCAGTATACCTAAACCGTGTGCAATTCCACAATTGGTTTCGGCTCCCATAAGAAGCTTAACCCCGTTCAGGAATGCGGGTTCCCTGCTGGTTAGGTAAAAAGTTTTTACCTAACCTGTGGGA